>CM046659.1:85888992-85905259 GCA_025594165.1 Tamias sibiricus
TATTTGATTTGCCAGAATTTTATTGAGAATGTATTGCATCTATATTAATTAGAATATTTCATAAATTTCTCTAAATTCATTAGAGATATTGTCTTTCGTTTTGTTTCTTTGAATGTAGTCTTTTTTGCCTGGTTTATTGGGATCAGGGTGATATGTCCTCATACCATGATCTGGAAGTGTGCTTTTTTTTTCTAATTCATGAAATAGTTTTGAGAAGTATTGGTGTTAGTTTGCTTTAAGGTCTTATAGACCTCGCTGTATCCCCTCATCTGTATCCTTCCAGTCCTGGGCTTTTTCTTTTGGTTTCGTAGGCATTTAGATGGTATCTTCTATTTCTTTGATTGAAACTGATCTAATTTAAATTGTGTATTTCAATCCTGCTTTATTTGGCATGTAATATGTTGTTAGAATTTGTTTGAATGTTTTTCAAGTTTTCTATTTTATTGGAGTAATAAATTTAAAAATATTTCTGATTATCTCCTTGTAAGCTTCCTGAGGTATACCAAAAACCGGAGAAAAACTCCCGGAAGGGCAGAGTTAAGCTTTTTACTTACTTTTAACTTCTACTTTCTATAGAGAGAGCTTAGAGAGGGAAAGAAAGATTTTTCTTAGAGTGAAAGATTAAAGCGAGCTTTTCTTCTTGTCTTTCTTAGCTTTAGAGTCTTAGAGTTAGAAAGATAGAGTAGAGCTTAGCTTAGAGAAAAATTATTGCTTGCTTTCCTTCTCTCTTCTTACTTCCTTCTTCTTTCTTTCTGTCCTTCTGTTCTTCTCTGGGAGCCTCGGCCGAACTCTGACCAGTCATTTACTTCTTCTATCTGGTTTCTCTTCTGTCATTCTACCTGGTTTCTATTCTGTTAACCGCTCTGCCCTACGTTCTGGCCGCTCTGATTCTTCTGGAAAACACGAGCTCCGAGCGAGTGACTGACCGGGACTGACTGATTTTCTCCGTTTTTTCTCCTAACTCGGGACCGCTTTCTCCCGTTTAATATACCTTCAGGTTTGCGAGGTTGCCTACAGAGTGCGTCTGCATACGATATCAGGCAGAACTTATGGGCTTCCAGCTAGCTACAACAGCCCTTCCTAAATTAGGGCTCCTTCATTATTCCTTCCCTTTAGTGTTAAAGGTGTTTTGTTTATTTTTCTCTATTGTATTTTCTCTATTTTCTTGTATTTTCTTGTCCCTACCCTAGCTTTTCACCTTTTATTTTGAAAGGGTGGATTTTGAGCTCTTTTGAGAAGGTGCTGTGGCTTTAAGGAAGCCTAATGCTGTAAGGGAGCAGCTAACGCACCTTAGTTAAGCACAATTGCATAAGGCGCTTTGACTTTTGTTTTTTTTTTTTTTTTTCTCTTCTTTATTTTTCTTTTTGGTTGTTCTTGCCAAATGTCAAGGGCTTTTTTTTTCCTGCATGGGTTTTTTACCATGCTATGTAATTCGCTATTTTCTTTTAAGCTTCATGGCTTTTTTCGTTTTTACTAAAGATCAAGGCTTTTTCTCTATCATTTTTTATGGTTTTGGCCGGCTTACTCTGCTTCGGCTTTTTGGCCGGCTCGCTTCGGCTTTTCGCTGGCCTTACTCTGCTTCAGCTTATTCTTAACTGTCTCAATCTGATGTCAGAGGCTTTGCTCTCTTGTTTTACTCTTTTTGTTGGTCTCAACTGAGTCTGAGGCCTATGCTTATTCATTGCTCTTATTTCTTAGCTTTTCTTCTCTGCTGCCTGAGCCGGACGGACCACCATTTGTAAGCTGCCTGGTACCGAGAAACCGGGCGCCACGAGGAAAAAATTCTCGGAGGCAGACGTTGAAGCTTTTTACTACTTTTACTTTCTACTTTCTTAGAGCTTAGAGAGGGAAAAGAAAGATTTGTAGAGAGAAAGATTAAGAGCGAGCTTTTCTTCTTGTCTTCTTAGCTCTTAGAGTTCTTAGAGGAGAAAGGAATGATTAGGTAGCTTAGCTTAGCTTAGCTTAGAGTCTTAGAGAGAAAGAAAGATAGAGCTTAGAGAAAGATTAGAGCTTCTTCTTCTCTCTTCTTTCTTCCTTCTTCTTTCTTCTGTCTTCTGTCTTCCTCAGGAGGTCTCGGCCTAACTCTGACCAGTCATTACTTCTTCTATCTGGTTTCTCTTCTGTCTTCTATCTGGTTTCTCTTTTGTAACCGCTCTGCCTATGTTTTGGCCGCTCTGATTCTTCTGACCCCGACCGAGTAGTGACTGCCCAGGCTGACTGAATGAATTCGTTCTCCTAACTCGGACCGCTTTCACCCGGTTATATACCTTCAGGTTTGCGGCGTGCCTACAGGTGCGTCACATACATATTCAGGTGGAACCCATGGCTTCCAGCTAGCTACAACTGCCCTTCTCTCCTAATTAGGGCTCCTTCATATTCCTTCCCTTTAGTTTAAAAAGGTGCTTTCTTATTTTCTTTTATTTTCTTGTCCCTACCCTAGCTTTTCACCTTTTATTTTTGAAAGGGTGGATATTTGAGCCCTTTTTGAGAAGGTGCTGTGGCTTTAAGGAAGCCTACTGCCTGAGGAGCAACTAATGCACTTAGTTAAGCACAATTGCATAAGCGGCTTTGACTTTTTTTTTTTTTTTTCTTGTCTTCTTTATTTTTCTTTATGGCTTTTCTTGCCAAAGCTCAATGGCTTTTTTTTAATTCTCTATTTTCTTTTAAGCTCATGGCTTTTTTCTTTATGGCTTTTTGCTAAAGCTCAAGGCTTTTTCTCTGTATGCTTTTCTGGCTTCTTTATATTTTTTATGGCTTTTGGCCGGCTACTCTGCTTCCGCTTAATTCTTACTGGCCTCAACTGAGTCAGAGGCTATGCTCTCTTGTTTACTACTCTTTTTGCTGGTCTCAACTGAGTCTGAGGCTATGCTTTTTCATTGCTCTCCTTATTTCTTAGCTTTTCTTCTCTGCCCTGCCGAGCCCCGGACGGGACCACCATTTGTAAGCTGCCTAGGTACCGAAAACCGGGCAGAAAAACTTCAGAGGCAGAGTGAAGCTTTTACTACTTTTACTTCTACTTTCTTAGAGCTGTAGAGAGGGAAAGAAAGATTTTTAGAGAGAAAGATTAAAGCGAGCTTTTCTTCTTGTCTTCTTAGCTTAGAAAGAAAGATAGAGCTTAGCTTAGAGAAAGATTAGTGGCTTCTTTCTTCTCTCTTCTTTCTTCCTTCTTCTTTCTTCTGTCTTCTGTCTTCCTCAGGAGTCTCGGCCTAAACTCTGACCAGGTCATTACTTCTTCTATCTGGTTTCTCTTCTGTCTTCTATCTGGTTTTCTCTTCTGTAACCGCTCTGCCTCACGTTCTGGCCCGCTCTGATTCTTCTGACCAACCGAGTGACTGCCCGGCTATCTCCTATATCTCTGTAATGTCTGTCGTGATATTTCCTTTTTCATCACAGATATTGGTAATTTGAGTTTTCTTTTCTCCTTTTCTTCATTAGCATATCTAATGGTTTATCAATTCTATTTATTTTTTCAAAGAATCAAGTTTTTGTTCTGTCAATTTTTTTTCAATTTTTTTTTGTTGTTTGTTTGTTTGTAATTTCATTGATTTCAGCTCTGATTTTAATTATTTCCTGTTTTCTACTGCTTTGGGGGTTGATTTGCTCTTCTTTATCTAGGGCTTTAAGGTGTAATATTATTTCATTTATTTGTTGACTGTTTCTTCTTTGAATGAATGAACAATGGGCAATGAACTTTCCTGTTAGTACTGCCTTCAAAGTGTCCCACAGATTTTGATATGTTGCATCAGTGTTCTCATTTAACTCTAAGAATTTTTTAATCTCCTTCTTGATATCTTCTGCAACCCATTGTTCATTCAGTAGCATATTATTTAGTCTCCAGGTGTTGGAGTAGCTTTTGTATCTTATTTTATCATTGATTTCTAATTTCATTTCATTATTATCTGATAGAATGTAGGGTACTATCTCTACTTTTTTATATTTGCTTAGAGTTGCTTTGTGGCATAATATATGCTCTATTTTAGGGAAGGATACATGTACTATCATGAAGAGAGTGTATTGCCTTGTTGTTGGAAAATATACTGTATATATGTCAGTTAAGTCTAAGTTATTGATTGTATTATTGATTTATTTGGTTTCTTTATTAGCTTTTATTTGGAAGATCTATCCAGTGGTGAACGAAGTGTGTTAAAGTCACCTGGAATTATTGTGTTGTGGTCTATTTCACTCTTGAACTTGAAATGAGTTTGATTGATGAACGTAGATGCTTCATTATTTGGGGCATATATATTTTATAACAGTTACATCTTGTTGATGTATTGTACCCTTAAACAGTATGAAAAGTCCATTTTCATCTCTTTTGATTGATTTTGGCTTGAAGTCTACTTTATTTGTTATGAGGTTGGAAAACCCTTGCTTGCTTAGGTAGACCATGTAATTGGTATATTTTATCCCATCATTTCACCTTCAGTTTGAGGGCAACTTTTCCTATGAGGTGAGTCTCTTGAAAGCATCATTTTGTTGCATCTTTTTTTTTTTATCCAATATATTAGCCTATGTCTTTTGATTGGTGAGTTTAGGCCATTAACATTCAGGTTTATTATTGAAACATGATTTGTATTATCAGTATTTTTTTTTTAATTTTTGGTATTTAGCTTTACTTGGTTTCTACTTTGGTTGGTTTTTCTTTTACTGTAGTCTTCCCTTTGTATATTTTCATTGTTGTTTTTATTTACTCCTCGTGGAATATTTTGTCAAGAATATTTTGTAGTGCAGACTTTCTTGTTGTGAATTCTTTTAGCTTTTGTTTTTCATTGAAGGTTTTTATTTCATCATCAAATCTAAAGCTTAATTTTGCTGGATATAAGATTCTTGGTTGACATCCCTTATCTTTTATAGCCTGGTATATGTTGTTCCAGGATCTCCTGGCTTTGAGGGTCTGGGTTGAAAAATCTGCTGAGATCCGAATTCTTTTTTTCTTACAGGTAATCTAATTTTTCTTTCTTGTGGCCTTTAAAATTCTATCCTTATTTTGTATGTTAGGCATTTTCATTATAATGTGACTTGGTGTAGATCTGTTGTAATTTTGTACATTTGGTGTCCTATAGGCCTCTTGTATTTGATTTTCAAATTCTTTCTTCATGCTTGGTAAATTTTCTCATATTATGTCATTGAAGAGATTGTTGAATCTCTGTAACTTCCTCTATTCCAGTAAATCTTAAATTTGGGTTTTTGATGGTATCCCATAATTTTTGGATATTCTGTTCATGGTTTCTTACCATCTCCACTGTGATGTCAACTTTTTTTTTTAAGATTGCATGTTTTGTCTCTATTGTCTGAGTTTCTGTCTTCCACGTAATCTAATCTGTTGGTGATGCTATCTTATTGAGTTTTTTAAATGGCTTACTGTTTCTTTCATTTCAAGGATTTGTGTTTGTTTGTTTGTTTTTCTCAGACTTTCTGTCTTTTTCTTGAAGTAATCTTTTTCTACCTTTAATGTTCTCTTATCTCTTTGTGGGTGTGATGGATAGTCACCTGTATTTGATCTCTTATCTCTTTGTTGGAGAGATCTATTTTTGCCTGTATCTGCTCACTTAAATCCCAAATCATTTTAATCCCAAATAATTTTAATTATGTATATTTGGAACTCCTTCTCTGACATTTCACCTACTGCACTATCTATGGATTCTATTGTTGCAGTATCTTACTTTGTTTTGGGGCATTTTCCTTCCTTTTTTTTTTTTTTTTTCATGATGTCTATGCGTTTTCCTCTCTTGCAGTGTAGATCTGAGGTATTAAGAAAAAAAACAAAGTTGCTTCTGCCCTATTATCTTATAGCATCCCTACAGGTTATCCAATACCACACTTTTTAGGGAAAGATCAAAGCACTCACTGGACCCAACGTGTAGCCATATATCAGTTAGCTTCTATTTTTATATTTACAGTTTTGTCACAATAAAAAGAAATGATGAGATCAGTTATCTTCTACCATATAGTCACAATGTTTTTGTAGTGGTTTACAGTTTCTAATGGTAGAAGGGGGGACTTAAGGGTTGGCTAAGACATTTATGATCTAAGATGTAAGAAAATAGAGGTATTAAATTATTTGACTAGTGAGAGGGTAATCATAAGAAGTTTTTCTGTTTGTAGGAGAAACAAGAGTTAAGCATCCCCATGCAAGACTCCCTGTTAGCTCAACAACAGGATCACTGTTAGCACCTCTAGTAGAGCACCCTCTGGTGTAGCCTGGCCCAAATGGACCTTGGTGATTTCTTACCAGGTCCTTATTGTTGTGCCTTAATAATAGCAGTGCTATCTCAGTTTTGTGACAGTGTCAGCCTCAACCCTATAATTATCTTGATGTTGGGCTGTGTAGCCATGCTTTGGTGAGTAAGGTACCCCGGTGTGAAGTGCCTTTCTGGGTAGGTGCTGGGTGTCTCTCTGAGTTGTGGGCCTTTGGTGGGCCTCTATCTCTGGATCTCATTCTGGCCATGGTGTGGTGGGGCAGGTGGTCTGGCTTTCCTCTCCCCACTCTCCTCTTCCTGGGTCTCCTCCTGGTGGAGGTCTGGTGGTGAGAGTTGGGCAGGCAGGTGGCAGGGCTTTCCTCTCCTGGGTCTCCTCCTGGTTGAGGTGTGGTGTTCAATGAGTGCCATTTTAATTGGAATGAGATATATCTCAGTGTGGCTTTGATTGGACTTTGCTGATTGCTAAGCATATTGAACATTTTACAACATATTTATCAGCCATTTGTTTTTCCTCTTTTGAGAAAGAATTGTCTTTTTAGTTTATTTGTTCATTTATTGATTGGGTTATTTGTGTTTTTAAAAATATTCTCCCAATATGCATGCTCTTTCTTCATGTTCTTACTTGTTTCTTCTGTTGTGCAGAGTTTTTAAATATCATGCCTTCCTGCTCATTTATTCACGGTTTTATTTATTGGACATTAGAGGTTTTGTTATGAAAGTTGGTGCCTGTACCAAGAAGTGGGTTTGTTGACCCTATGCTTTGTTTCTCCCCTAACAAACACATATTTTCTGTTCTTATTCATGTGTCTTTAGCTTGCTTTGTGTTGATTTTTGTAAGGATGATAAATAAGGGTCTAATCTCATTCTTATACACATGGATAACCAATTCCCCAACACCATTTGTTTAAAAGACAATCTTTCATCTTGCCGGGGCTGCTGAGTTATGAATGAGGCCGAGTTCTAAGCTACCCCCCTTTTGGGCCCTAAAGGGGGTTTTCTTTCTACTCATAGAAAGAAACAACAGCTTACCTGGCGAGGAATGGGCTTAAGGACAAAAATAGCTGAGTGTCTCCTATCTGCCTGCTGGGCAGAAACCACGCCACACCCCAGGGAGTTCTGTATAGCAAGCGAGAATCCAGAAATTCAACTTTATTGGCAAGGTGCTGAACTTAAATAGGCCTAGAACTAACCAATCAGCCAGCAGGGCAGTTTGGTCTCTCATGCTATGTCATAGCCACACCCCTTTGCTTAGCCCCGGTCCTACTAGGGTGTGGTAAGCAGCCAAAGTCCTTCCCCTTGGCAGACATGAGTCCCAACAATTCCCCTTTTTTGTTTTATTTAAAATAGGGTCTCTCCATTTTATAAAAACGGGATGTCCATCTTGTAGGGTGTCCAACTCATTTGAGAGAGTGCCTGTCTAGGTGATTTCTCCTCTCTGGGAAAAATCTTACCGTCATTGGCTATCACTCTAGCAGGTGGACATACCTAGGGCCAGCAAGTGGCCTACAAGTGGCCCACACGGGACATGACAGTCACCTTTGGGAAGGCTTAACTGGATGGCAAACCTCTGCATCCTGTTAAGGACCTTGGCCAAGCCTGTAGGGCTATAGCTCAGCGTGACAGCAGACCACCCAGCTGTACCAATCTGGCTAGTTCTATAGGGCTAAAAGTGCACACAAAGACAATGACAATCAGGGATTTCACCAAAGGGAGAAAGTCCATCCATTTAGCAGGGATTTTATCAAAGGGAGAAAGTCCATCTATTTAGTTTAGTTTAAAGGAAGTCTTTTGGCATAAAGTCCGGACAATTGTCACAAGAATGGGACTCTTCTCTTAGAGTCCGAAGGAAGCCGTCCAGCACAAAGTCCAGATAATTGTCACAAGATATAGCGCTCTTCTCTCAGAGTCCAAAGGAAGTCGTCTAGCATAAAGTCCAGATAATTGTCACAGGAATGGCCCAGTCCCTCTTCTCTGATCGCAGAGGGTTGAGATACTGACAAAGAAGGAGTCCAATATAGTGTTTTTGATGAATTTTGGAATGGATGTGATGAGAAGTTTAATCACAGCAGGACAGGAGATTTGTCACGGTGTTTTCATTTCTGTGGAAAAAAGAAAGGATCACTCCTCAAGAGCTTGTGCTCCTGGGTAGTCATTTTGGTTGGATTGGCAGTATTTGAGAACTCTGGCAGGCACCCATATAGGGTTTTGTTCTCCCATGGGGAAGACACATCCAAAAACCTCTGCCAGCACTTATTAACGGATCAGGACCTCTCCAGACTCCAGTTAATGGGTCTTTCCATCGGACCTCAACTTTTACATAAGGTGTTTGGTTAGACCAGTGTCTTTGAAATGCAGACAGAGGCTGCTGTTTGGAAAAATTTAAAATATTTAAAGTAAGCATAGCTGTTTTCAACTGGTCATGGGGGTTACTTCCCCCATTTTGTTTTATTAATTGGTCCTTTAGGGTTTTATTATGTCTCTCTATGATGGCTTGTCCTTTTGGTTTATATGGGATCCCTGTGGTATGCGTAATATGCCAAGTTTGGAAGAACTTTTGTAATGATTTGCTCACAAAACAGGGTCCATTATCGGTTTTAACTTGTTTTGGCAATCCAAGAATAGCAAAGCATTGTAAAAAGTGACTTTCAGCATGTTTAGCCCTTTCTCCAGAGTGTGCCGTGGCCCAACAAGCATGTGAGTAAGTATCTATGGACATAAATATATATTTTAATTTTCAAATGGCACATAATGGGTTACATCAGTCTGCCAGATAGCGTTGGGCCGTAGGCCTCTGGGATTTACCCCAGGTGACTGGAGAGGTGGGACTTGTAAGAAGGGCAGACAGGACTTACATGTTTTTACAATCTTTATAAAATCTTTTATAGGAACTAAAGGAAATTTATTATGTAGACCTCTCCAATTTAAATGAGTAAAGTCGTGAAGACCTTGGGCTAACTGAAGGTCTTGTTGATATGGGACTGTAACTGTTAATACACCTGTGGTGACCAAACGGTCAGCAGCCTGATTTCCCTCAGAGAGGGGCCCAGATAAGCCTTGATGTCCCCTAAGATGTTGGAGGAAAACAGGTTCATTACGCCCCTTTAACAGGGATTGAAACCTGAATCATCAGAGGGGTGATAGGATTATTATCTATCTTTTATATATGAGGCATTTAGAGTAGGTAATAGGTTAATTACATATAAACTATCTGAGAAAAGATTCATAGGCTCTTGGACATGGGTCAAGGCTAATGCAACAGCATATAATTCTTTAAATTGAGCAGAACCAGTAACTGCTTCAAAGCATTGTGTCCTTTGGCCTGAGGATGGGTGGAATACTACAACTGCTGACCCTTCTTTTCCTCCATCTGTGAAGACATTTACTGCCTTGGGGAGTGGCTTGCTGGAAAAAAGGATGGAGGGGGTCCACTCCAGTTTGGGAAAAGAAGAGGTCCATTTGGTTGACCCGTAATTGTAAGCTGCCTGGTACTGAAAACCAGGAGGAAAAACTCTCGGAGGCAGAGTTACTACTTTTACTACTTTTACTTCTACTTTCTTAGAGCTTAGAGAGGGAAAGAAAGATTTTTAGAGAGAAAGATTAAAGCGAGCTTTTCTTCTTGTCTTCTTAGCTTAGAAAGAAAGATAGAGCTTAGCTTAGAGAAAGATTAGAGCTTCTTTCTTCTCTCTTCTTTCTTCCTTCTTCTTTCTTCTGTCTTCTGTCTTCCTCAGGAGTCTCGGCCTAACTCTGACCAGTCATTACTTCTTCTATCTGGTTTCTCTTCTGTCTTCTATCTGGTTTCTCTTCTGTAACCGCTCTGCCTACGTTCTGGCCGCTCTGATTCTTCTGACCAACCGAGTGACTGCCGGCTGACTGAATTCTCCATTCTCCTAACTCGGACCGCTTTCACCCGGTTATATACCTTCAGGTTTGCGGGTGCCTACAGGTGCGTCACATACATATCAGGTGGAACTTATGGCTTCCAGCTAGCTACAACAGCCCTTCCTAATTAGGGCTCCTTCACGTAATGACAGTCAACTTTTCCTAGAAATCCTTCTAAAGCATAGGAGACTCTAGGGTTGTTTCTCTGTATCGATTCAAAGTCTGACAAACGGTAAGGAATTGTTAAAATATATGGGTCTTTTCATAATGCCTCAAAGATGTATCTCTCTCTTTTATTACAAGTTCTGCTAATTGATCTTATTGGGAATAAACTTGAGGTGCTCCTCCCACAGAGGAATGTATCCACTCTAAGGGATTTCCCATCTGGCTGAGAAGAGCTGTAAGGAGCTTAGCACCTGAGAAAACCCACAGATGTAGAGGTTGCTTTGGTTGGTATCGAGCCAATTGGGTTGAATTGAGGGCATCTTGACTTTTTGTAATATTGACAGATGACTTTCTTCTAGTAAAATCACATCACAGGGGTTTTTTCCCCGTAGCAACTCAAAGAGAGGTAATAAATCCTCAGTAGAGATATGAAGCCATGGTCTTAACCAGTTTAGCTCTCCTAATAGCTTCTGTAACTCTGCCAAGGAGTAAGATTTTTGAATGACTAGTTGAGGTTTGAGAGGACAAACCGAGTCTAGGCTAAGTTTTGTCCCCAATATTTTAAAGGGAGGAATAGTTTGTATCTTATCATTGGATATGTGTAACCCTCCTTTTTCTAAGAGCTCTCGAAGGGTTAGGTAAGCTGAGTTTAGTTGTTGGACATCAGCAGCTCCTAGGATGATGTCATCCATATAAACATATAGGGTGAGCTGTGATTTTTTCATTAATGGTGACAGAAGACATGAAACATAATATTGACAAAAGGCTGGGCTGTTAGCCATACCTTGAGGGAGAACTATCCATTCATATCACTCATCTGGCTTCTGAAAGTTGACTGAGGGGACAGAGAATGCAAACCTTTCATAATCATCTGGATGAAGAGGTATTGAAAAATAACAATCTTTAACATCAATAACAATTAAGGTTAAATCTTTTGAGATAGAAGGGATCCAGGGGAGGCCACACAGAATTGTGCCAACAAGAACATCCTATCATTAATTTTTCGGAGGTCTTGTAACATCCTCCATTTCCCTGTGGCCTTTTGTATAACAAAAACAGGACTGTTCCATGGGCTAAGAGAAGGTCTAATGTGTCCTAGGGCTAACTGTTCTTGGACAATTGCCCTCAAATGGTTTAGTTTTCAGTAGGAAGGGGCCACTGCTCGACCCAGATTGGGGGGGCCATCTCACCATCGAATGGCAGGAACTGGGGGAGCAGTGGCCCTTAGGATTGGGGGTGAGACCCTATTTGATGATTGGAAGTTTTTCTCCCCATATCATTTTGAAGCTCTCTATGGGTTGTAGTAATGTAAGCCTCAGCTTCTCCTAGGATGTCTTGACCTAATAAATTAGAGGTTAATCCAAAAGCCACAAGGGGACAAACTTCTCCTTGATTTCCATGTATATCTTTCCATTTAAGCCAATTTTTGGTCTCTTCTGAGTGAGTGTTTCCACCTACTCCAAGTAACTGGGGCCCTGGAATTAGTTCCCATTGGGGTGGAATCTCTTCCTTCCTTAGTATAGTATGATCTGCTCCAGTATCAATTAGGCAATGAAATTTCTTTCCTGATATATAAATATCCATTTTTGGTCTAATCCCTGGAACAATAGGAACTGTCCAATGGACCTGAGGGGGACTGTGAGCAGGGGAACCTCCTTGGTGTAATGGGGCTGGAGGCTGCCCCCTCAGGATTTTAAAGGTTTCCCCTAAATATCAAATTTAGACCTGCAATACTTTTTCCAATGATATCCTCTTTTACACCTAGGACAAAGTGTTCTAGGGGCAGCTGGACTTTGAGTCTGGCCAGGGGAGCATTCTGGAGGCCGACCATGGCCATTGGGGCAGTCTTTTTTTAAATGGCCTTGTCATCCACACTTAAAACAGGTTCCTTTTCCATTTAAAACTGTTGTTAATACCTCTGTGTAGGCATTAAGGGCAGTGGTCAATATCTGAGATTGGTGAGTTGTTGAACCCACATCTTTGGTGGCAATAATCCATCTCCCCATAGATCTATCTTTTAACCCAGCACAGGCCAGTTTGTGATCTGCGGTCATTCCTTCCCAAACTAACATTTTTGCAAATTGGTCCCTCATCGCACCAGGTGGAAATTTCCTTTGAAGGCTTTTTTCCACTCTCTCAATAAATGTGGCTAGATCCTCATTAGCTTTTTGAGTGATTCCAGCTATAGGAGGCTCTGTGGGGCCTTCCTCTAGCTTCTTCCATGCTGCCAGCCCTAAAGCTTGCACCTGTTCTCGTACGGAGCTGGTAATGCTGCCTGTTGAATTCCTGTGGCATATTGGTCACTAGTTCCTGACAGCATCCCAAAGTTTATTGGTATGGGAGGATTTGCAGTTTGGTTCCTCTCAGCCTGCATATGGCATTCATCAGAAAAATATGCACACCATTTAAGGAAATAAAGGTCCTGGGAGCACAGCTTTGGTTAGATCTTTCCAATCTCTACTCGTACAGGCGTGATGAGCGAGATTTTGTAAAATGCATTCTGCCCATGGTGAGTTTGGACCATCTTCTGCTACAGCCTTTTTTAATTCTTTTAATTCTTGAGTCTCCCAGGGATACCAAATTTGAGGTCTGTCTGCTCTCGGATTTAAATTAACTGGAAATGCCATTACAGGTGAAAGCCTACTAGAGGGCGCTAGCGCCTCTTGGTATAGCGGGTGGCGCAGAAGGCTCAACAGGGGTGGGCTCATAAAATGGGGGATCCTGCTCACAAGGTTGTGAGCCATGTGGCCGGTGGCCTTTGTCCTCAGGGCATTTTTTAAAGTTCTCTAAGGGAGGGGCTGTAACTTCTAATTCCCTGGAGCGAGAGTTCTTTGTTTTTAGGGATTGGTTAGATTTCTCTAAATTCACGGACCAGGAGGGGCTGTTTAATTCTCCGGACCGGAAAGATTAGATCTTTTTGTTTTTTGTAAGAGCGAGCATGCTTTTAGGGAGGATAAAGCTGGATAAACTCCCGGAGGTGGGACTTCCCCATATTCAATTTCTCTGTCTCTTAAAATTTGTTTCACTTCGTCCCAAGTTTCCCAAGAATTAAAATCAGACTTTGGGTGCCAGGGAGCAGCCTGTATTAACGAATTCCAAATCACTTCTGCTTGGCTATCGGATATTTGGAGACCTTGCTTTCTTAAAATACATCGCCATGCCTCGAGGGATGGGTCTTCAGATTTTCTAAATGTTAATGCTTGCCCCATAATAGAGGGTATTTTTGCCAGAGAAAGAGACGCTGCGTCTCTAACCGTGTTAAGCCCACCGATAATTTTTTCCTGCCCCACGTTGAGCGCCAACCTGCTGGGGCTGCTGAATTATGAATGGGGCCGAGTTCTAAGCTACCCCCTTTTTGGGCCCTAAAGGGGGTTTTCTTTCTGCCTGCAGAAAGAAAACAACTTACCTGGTGAGGATGGGCTCAAGGACAAAAATAGCTGAGTGTCTCCTATCCGCCTGCTGGGCAGAAACCACGCCACACCCAGGGAGTTTTGTATAGCAAGCGAGAATCCAGAAACTCAACTTTATTGGCAAGGTGCTGAACTTAAATAGGCCTAGAACTAACCAATCAGCCAGCAGGGCAGTTTGGTCTCTCAAGCTATGTCATAGCCACACCCCTTTGCTTAGCCCCGGTCCTACTAGGGCGTGGTAAGCAGCCAAAGATCCTTCCCCTTGGCAGACATGAGTCCCAACATAATCTAATGTATGCTTTTGGAACTTTAGGCAAATATCAGATGACTGTATAAATGTGTATTTGTCATCTCTTCTCTTCCATTGTTTTGATGCTAGTACAGAGATTTTTTTTTTTTTTTTTTTTTTCATCTCTATAGCTCTGTAGTATAATTTCAGGTCAGTTGTTGTGATGCCTCAGGCATTGCTTTTCTTCCTCAGTACTGTTTTATCTATTCTAGGACTTTTATTCTTCCATATGAACTTTAGTAGTATTTCTTTCTATTTCTGTAAAGAGTTGGTGATTTTTTGTAGCTATAATTTCATTTTATTGCAAAATTTTTGAAATATAAAAAACATCAAATAAACACATTTCAAGTACATGTCTAAATGTCTCAGTAGTTTTTTATGAAGAACACACATAACCAGCATACAGCATAAGCATAGAAACTTAGAGTATTACTATTACCCGCCAAAACCCCTCTGTAAGCCCCTTTTCATCACTCTTGTAGTGAATAATTCTAATCCAGCTTATTCCGACAAGTCAATACTCAGGTATGCTGATATTTCCAAGTCCTTAGGTGTGTCTCAGACTGTTCAGTGTAAGGTACTTTCCTAGTTTTCCTCTAGCCTTACTAGTTACTCCTTCTTAGGCTCCTTTGCCACTTTTTCTCTTCTTCCTGACCTCTGGGTTCAGTCCTTAGACTGCTTCAAACCTGTGTCCTCACACATGATTCAGTGATCTCTTTCAGTTTCATTATGTGGTAACATCTCCCAAACATATGATTCCAATCTATGCCTCCAGACTCAGACATTAAATTGACTACTCGACATACGTGCTTAAGTGTCTAAGAGAAAGAGACCTCAAACTCAATGTTACCAAACTACTGAATTCCTGCCTTCCTTCTTTCTATCACCCCTAGAAATATGTTCTACCTGAAGCCTTCTCTAACTCAGTCAATGGTAAGTAAGTCTTTCAAGTTGCTGGGGTCCAAAGCTTTGGAGGCATCCTGGTTTCTGTCTTTCTCTCATGCCCACATCTAAACTGTCAATGAATTCTATCAGTCCTACCTACCTTCAAAATGTACATGGAATTTAATCTGTTCTTCATCCCTTCACAGCCTCCACCCTGGAAAGAGCCAATGAGGAATCATATAGCTGAAGTTGCCAGTACGAGGAGTCCTATAAGCTCCAGGAGCAGACTTATCTTAGTGATTGTGCTATACTACTCTTTTATCATCTGGAAACAGCTGATCAAAATGGGTTTGGGGTGAATTTAATGATAGAGTCTAGAGTGTAGCTGTGGAGATGATCACCTGTGCTCCCTGCAGAGATCTGAGTGGTTCCTTTTTTATGGCCATCACACCATTTTTTTCTTTGTATCTTCATCTGTCCCAGAATTATAGACTTACCATCATCTATGTTTCATAACCTGTTTATTGCCTTGACCATGCATTACCCTTGGACACTTATTGAACTTAAGGAGAACTTCCTTTTCCATTCTTCAGCCTGGCCAAATGTCACACTCTGACCAGTGAAGCATGAGGGTGTCGCTGGAAGCAACACAGCTGAACTACCTTCTCTGTGTGGGGAACTAGGAAGTACAGTGTAGTCAGAAGAAGACTGAAGTAGATGTTGACAAACTCACCCATCTCTTACCTAACAGGCCAATCCAGATAATACAAGCATTTTTCCTCACATGTAGGTGAGGAAAATAATATCTTTAACATTCTACCTCAGATATGCTTAAATAAAATTTAAGATGTAAATAATTCTGGGATAGAGTTTAAGAATGAAGTTGTAAACTCTAAAAATGTTTTTTAACCTTCTCAGTGGAACAATAATCCTTTACTACTATTAATGCTACATTTTTTAATATGGTTTTTCTTGCATTTGTGTTAGATTTCTTAGATTATTAAAGCATCTACTCCCATCTTCACAGCAATCCATTTGTTTTAGGTAAATGTCATTATAAGAATCGGTGATTTGATGGGGATTTCATTGAAGCTGTCTATTGCTTTTGCCATTCTGACAGTTTTACTTTTGTCTATCCATGAACAGGGTGGTTCTGGTCACCTCCTAAGGTTTCTTCAGTTCCTTTCATCAGTGTACTCTAGTTTTCATTGTAGAGGACTTTATCCTACTTGGTTAAATTTATTCTCAAGTATTTTTTTTTTTTATTTTAGGTTATTGTGACTGGAATGGTTTTCCTGATTTCTTTCTCAGCAGACTTATTATTGCAGTATAGGAAAACTACTGATATTTGTATGATGATCTTGTATCCTGCTACATTGCTGAAAAAACATTTTAAATCAGGTCTAAAAGTCATCTGGTGGAATTTTTGTGTCTTTTAT
>CM046659.1:85905359-85931407 GCA_025594165.1 Tamias sibiricus
TTAAGTTCAATAAGTGTCCAAGGGTAATGCATGGTCAAGGCAATAAACAGGTTATGAAACATAGATGATGGTAAATCTATAATTCTGGGACAGATGAAGATACAAAGAAAAAAATGGTGTGATGGCCATAAAAAAGGAACCACTCAGATCTCTGCAGGGAGCACAGGTGATCATCTCCACAGCTACACTCTAGACTCTATCATTAAATTCACCCCAAACCCATTTTGATCAGCTGTTTTCCAGATGATAAAAGAGTATAGCACAATCACTAAGATAAGTCTGCTCCTGGAGCTTATAGGACTCCTCGTACTGGCAACTTCAGCTATATGATTCCTCATTGGCTCTTTCCAGGGTGGAGGCTGTGAAGGGATGAAGAACAGATTAAATTCCATGTACATTTTGAAGGTAGGTAGGACTGATAGAATTCATTGACAGTTTAGATGTGGGCATGAGAGAAAGACAGAAACCAGGATGCCTCCAAAGCTTTGGACCCCAGCAACTTGAAAGACTTACTTACCATTGACTGAGTTAGAGAAGGCTTCAGGTAGAACATATTTCTAGGGGTGATAGAAAGAAGGAAGGCAGGAATTCAGTAGTTTGTAACATTGAGTTTGAGGTCTCTTTCTCTTAGACACTTAAGCACGTATGTCGAGTAGTCAATTTAATGTCTGAGTCTGGAGGCATAGATTGGAATCATATGTTTGGGAGATGTTACCACATAATGAAAACTGAAAGAGATCACTGAATCATGTGTGAGGACACAGGTTTGAAGCAGTCTAAGGACTGAACCCCAGAGGTCAGGAAGAAGAGAAAAAGTGGCAAAGGAGCCTAAGAAGGAGTAACTAGTAAGGCTAGAGGAAAACTAGGAAAGTACCTTATACTGAACAGTCTGAGACACACCTAAGGACTTGGAAATATCAGCATACCTGAGTATTGACTTGTCGGAATAAGCTGGATTAGAATTATTCACTACAAGAGTGATGAAAAGGGGCTTACAGAGGGGTTTGGCGGGTAATAGTAATACTCTAAGTTTCTATGCTTATGCTGTATGCTGGTTATGTGTGTTCTTCATAAAAAACTACTGAGACACTTAGACAAGTACTTGAAAATGTGTTTATTTGATGTTTTTTATATTTCAAAAATTTTGCAATAAAATGAAATTATAGCTACAAAAAATCACCAACTCTTTACAGAAATAGAAAGAAATACTACTAAAGTTCATATGGAAGAATAAAAGTCCTAGAATAGATAAAACAGTACTGAGGAAGAAAAGCAATGCCTGAGGCATCACAACAACTGACCTGAAATTATACTACAGAGCTATAGAGATGAAAAAAAAAAAAAAAAATCTCTGTACTAGCATCAAAACAATGGAAGAGAAGAGATGACAAATACACATTTATACAGTCATCTGATATTTGCCTAAAGTTCCAAAAGCATACATTAGATTATGTTGGGACTCATGTCTGCCAAGGGGAAGATCTTTGGCTGCTTACCACGCCCTAGTAGGACCGGGGCTAAGCAAAGGGGTGTGGCTATGACATAGCTTGAGAGACCAAACTGCCCTGCTGGCTGATTGGTTAGTTCTAGGCCTATTTAAGTTCAGCACCTTGCCAATAAAGTTGAGTTTCTGGATTCTCGCTTGCTATACAAAACTCCCTGGGTGTGGCGTGGTTTCTGCCCAGCAGGCGGATAGGAGACACTCAGCTATTTTTGTCCTTGAGCCCTTCCTCACCAGGTAAGTTGTTTTCTTTCTGCAGGCAGAAAGAAAACCCCTTTAGGGCCCAAAAAGGGGGTAGCTTAGAACTCGGCCCCATTCATAATTCAGCAGCCCCAGCAGGTTGGCGCTCAACGTGGGGCAGGAAAAAATTATCGGTGGGCTTAACACGGTTAGAGACGCAGCGTCTCTTTCTCT
Organism: Tamias sibiricus; assembly: GCA_025594165.1. Classification (NCBI taxonomy): domain Eukaryota; kingdom Metazoa; phylum Chordata; class Mammalia; order Rodentia; family Sciuridae; genus Tamias; species Tamias sibiricus. Next base: position 85,907,275 of record CM046659.1, read on the forward strand.
GGCAAAAATACCCTCTATTATGGGGCAAGCATTAACATTTAGAAAATCTGAAGACCCATCCCTCGAGGCATGGCGATGTATTTTAAGAAAGCAAGGTCTTCAAATATCCGATAGCCAAGCAGAAGTGATTTGGAATTCGTTAATACAGGCTGCTCCCTGGCACCCAAAGTCTGATTTTAATTCTTGGGAAACTTGGGACGAAGTGAAACAAATTTTAAGAGACAGAGAAATTGAATATGGGGAAGTCCCACCTCCGGGAGTTTATCCAGCTTTATCCGCCCTAAAAGCATGCTCGCTCTTACAAAAAACAAAAAGATCTAATCTTTCCCGGTCGGAGAATTAAACAGCCCCTCCTGGTCCGTGAATTTAGAGAAATCTAACCAATCCCTAAAAACAAAGAACTCTCGCTCCAGGGAATTAGAAGTTACAGCCCCTCCCTTAGAGAACTTTAAAAAATGCCCTGAGGACAAAGGCCACCGGCCACATGGCTCACCACCTTGTGAGCAGGATCCGCCATTTTATGAGCCCACCCCTGTTGAGCCTTCTGCGCCACCGCTATACCAAGAGGCGCTAGCGCCCTCTAGTAGGCTTTCACCTGTAATGGCATTTCCAGTTAATTTAAATCCGAGAGCAGACAGACCTCAAATTTGGTATCCCTGGGAGACTCAAGAATTAAAAGAATTAAAAAAGGCTGTAGCAGAAGATGGTCCAAACTCACCATGGGCAGAATGCATTTTACAAAATCTCGCTCATCACGCCTGTACGAGTAGAGATTGGAAAGATCTAACCAAAGCTGTGCTCCCAGGACCTTTATTTCTTAAATGGTGTGCATATTTTTCTGATGAATGCCATATGCAGGCTGAGAGGAACCAAACTGCAAATCCTCCCATACCAATAAACTTTGGGATGCTGTCAGGAACTAGTGACCAATATGCCACAGGAATTCAACAAGCAGCATTACCAGCTCCGTACCGAGAACAGGTGCAAGCTTTAGGGCTGGCAGCATGGAAGAAGCTAGAGGAAGGCCCCACAGAGCCTCCTATAGCTGGAATCACTCAAAAAGCTAAAGAGGATCTAGCCACATTTATTGAGAGAGTGGAAAAAAGCCTTCAAAGGAAATTTCCACCTGGTGCGATGAGGGACCAATTTGCAAAAATGTTAGTTTGGGAAGGAATGACCGCAGATCACAAACTGGCCTGTGCTGGGTTAAAAGATAGATCTATGGGGAGATGGATTATTGCCACCAAAGATGTGGGTTCAACAACTCACCAATCTCAGATATTGACCACTGCCCTTAATGCCTACACAGAGGTATTAACAACAGTTTTAAATGGAAAAGGAACCTGTTTTAAGTGTGGATGACAAGGCCATTTAAAAAAAAGACTGCCCCAATGGCCATGGTCGGCCTCCAGAATGCTCCCCTGGCCAGACTCAAAGTCCAGCTGCCCTAGAACACTTTGTCCTAGGTGTAAAAGAGGATATCATTGGAAAAAGTATTGCAGGTCTAAATTTGATATTTAGGGGAAACCTTTAAAATCCTGAGGGGGCAGCTCCAGCCCCATTACACCAAGGAGGTTCCCCTGCTCACAGTCCCCCTCAGGTCCATTGGACAGTTCCTATTGTTCCAGGGATTAGACCAAAAATGGATATTTATATATCAGGAAAGAAATTTCATTGCCTAATTGATACTGGAGCAGATCATACTATACTAAGGAAGGAAGAGATTCCACCCCAATGGGAACTAATTCCAGGGCCCCAGTTACTTGGAGTAGGTGGAAACACTCACTCAGAAGAGACCAAAAATTGGCTTAAATGGAAAGATATACATGGAAATCAAGGAGAAGTTTGTCCCCTTGTGGCTTTTGGATTAACCTCTAATTTATTAGGTCAAGACATCCTAGGAGAAGCTGAGGCTTACATTACTACAACCCATAGAGAGCTTCAAAATGATATGGGGAGAAAAACTTCCAATCATCAAATAGGGTCTCACCCCCAATCCTAAGGGCCACTGCTCCCCAAGTTCCTGCCATTCGATGGTGAGATGGCCCCCCAATCTGGGTCGAGCAGTGGCCCCTTCCTACTGAAAACTAAACCATTTGAGGGCAATTGTCCAAGAACAGTTAGCCCTAGGACACATTAGACCTTCTCTTAGCCCATGGAACAGTCCTGTTTTTGTTATACAAAAGGCCACAGGGAAATGGAGGATGTTACAAGACCTCCGAAAAAATTAATGATAGGATGTTCCTTGTTGGCACAATTCTGTGTGGCCTCCCCTGGATCCCTTCTATCTCAAAAGATTTAACCTTAATTGTTATTGATGTTAAAGATTGTTATTTTTCAATACCTCTTCATCCAGATGATTATGAAAGGTTTGCATTCTCTGTCCCCTCAGTCAACTTTCAGAAGCCAGATGAGTGATATGAATGGATAGTTCTCCCTCAAGGTATGGCTAACAGCCCAGCCTTTTGTCAATATTATGTTTCATGTCTTCTGTCACCATTAATGAAAAAATCACAGCTCACCCTATATGTTTATATGGATGACATCATCCTAGGAGCTGCTGATGTCCAACAACTAAACTCAGCTTACCTAACCCTTCGAGAGCTCTTAGAAAAAGGAGGGTTACACATATCCAATGATAAGATACAAACTATTCCTCCTTTAAAATATTGGGGACAAAACTTAGCCTAGACTCGGTTTGTCCTCTCAAACCTCAACTAGTCATTCAAAAATCTTACTCCTTGGCAGAGTTACAGAAGCTATTAGGAGAGCTAAACTGGTTAAGACCATGGCTTCATATCTCTACTGAGGATTTATTACCTCTCTTTGAGTTGCTACGGGGAAAAACCCCCTGTGATGTGATTTTACTAGAAGAAAGTCATCTGTCAATATTACAAAAAGTTCAAGATGCCCTCAATTCAACCCAATTGGCTCGATACCAACCAAAGCAACCTCTGCATCTGTGGGTTTTCTCAGGTGCTAAGCTCCTTACAGCTCTTCTCAGCCAGATGGGAAATCCCTTAGAGTGGATACATTCCTCTGTGGGAGGAGCACCTCAAGTTTATTCCCAATTAGATCAATTAGCAGAACTTGTAATAAAAGAGAGAGATACATCATTGAGGCATTATGGAAAAGACCCATATATTTTAACAATTCCTTACCGTTTGTCAGACTTTGAATCGATACAGAGAAACAACCCTAGAGTCTCCTATGCTTTAGAAGGATTTCTAGGAAAAGTTGACTGTCATTACGTGAAGGAGCCCTAATTAGGAAGGGCTGTTGTAGCTAGCTGGAAGCCATAAGTTCCACCTGATATGTATGTGACGCACCTGTAGGCACCCGCAAACCTGAAGGTATATAACCGGGTGAAAGCGGTCCGAGTTAGGAGAATGGAGAATTCAGTCAGCCGGGCAGTCACTCGGTTGGTCAGAAGAATCAGAGCGGCCAGAACGTAGGCAGAGCGGTTACAGAAGAGAAACCAGATAGAAGACAGAAGAGAAACCAGATAGAAGAAGTAATGACTGGTCAGAGTTAGGCCGAGACTCCTGAGGAAGACAGAAGACAGAAGAAAGAAGAAGGAAGAAAGAAGAGAGAAGAAAGAAGCTCTAATCTTTCTCTAAGCTAAGCTCTATCTTTCTTTCTAAGCTAAGAAGACAAGAAGAAAAGCTCGCTTTAATCTTTCTCTCTAAAAATCTTTCTTTCCCTCTCTAAGCTCTAAGAAAGTAGAAGTAAAAGTAGTAAAAGTAGTAACTCTGCCTCCGAGAGTTTTTCCTCCTGGTTTTCAGTACCAGGCAGCTTACAATTACGGGTCAACCAAATGGACCTCTTCTTTTCCCAAACTGGAGTGGACCCCCTCCATCCTTTTTTCCAGCAAGCCACTCCCCAAGGCAGTAAATGTCTTCACAGATGGAGGAAAAGAAGGGTCAGCAGTTGTAGTATTCCACCCATCCTCAGGCCAAAGGACACAATGCTTTGAAGCAGTTACTGGTTCTGCTCAATTTAAAGAATTATATGCTGTTGCATTAGCCTTGACCCATGTCCAAGAGCCTATGAATCTTTTCTCAGATAGTTTATATGTAATTAACCTATTACCTACTCTAAATGCCTCATATATAAAGATAGATAATAATCCTATCACCCCTCTGATGATTCAGGTTTGATCCCTGTTAAAGGGGTGTAATGAACCTGTTTTCCTCCAACATCTTAGGGGACATCAAGGCTTATCTGGGCCCCTCTCTGAGGGAAATCAGGCCACTGACCGTTTGGTCACCACAGGTGTATTAACAGTTACAGTCCCATATCAACAAGACCTTCAGTTAGCCCAAGGTCTTCACAACTTTACTCATTTAAATTGGAGAGGTCTACATAATAAATTTCCTTTAGTTCCTATAAAAGATTTTATAAAGATTGTAAAAACATGTAAGTCCTGTCTGCCCTTCTTACAAGTCCCACCTCTCCAGTCACCTGGGGTAAATCCCAGAGGCCTACGGCCCAACGCTATCTGGCAGACTGATGTAACCCATTATGTGCCATTTGGAAAATTAAAATATATATTTATGTCCATAGATACTTACTCACATGCTTGTTGGGCCACGGCACACTCTGGAGAAAGGGCTAAACATGCTGAAAGTCACTTTTTACAATGCTTTGCTATTCTTGGATTGCCAAAACAAGTTAAAACCGATAATGGGACCCTGTTTTGTGAGCAAATCATTACAAAAGTTCTTCCAAACTTGGCATATTACGCATACCACAGGGATCCCATATAAACCAAAAAGGACAAGCCATCATAGAGAGACATAATAAAACCCTAAAGGACCAATTAATAAAACAAAATGGGGGAAGTAACCCCCATGACCAGTTGAAAACAGCTATGCTTACTTTAAATATTTTAAATTTATCCAAACAGCAGCCTCTGTCTGCATTTCAAAGACACTGGTCTAACCAAACACCTTATATAAAAGTTGAGGTCCGATGGAAAGACCCATTAACTGGAGTCTGGAGAGGTCCTGATCCGTTAATAAGTGCTGGCAGAGGTTTTGGATGTGTCTTCCCCATGGGAGAACAAAACCCTATATGGGTGCCTGCCAGAGTTCTCAAATACTGCCAATCCAACCAAAATGACTACCCAGGAGCACAACCTCTTGAGGAGTGATCCTTTCTTTTTTCCACAGAAATGAAAAACACCGTGACAAATCTCCTGTCCTGCTGTGATTAAACTTCTCATCACATCCATTCCAAAATTCATCAAAAACACTATCTTGGACTCCTTCTTTGTCAGTATCTCAACCCTCTGCGATGAGAGAAGAGGGACTGGGCCATTCCTGTGACAATTATCTGGACTTTATGCTAGACGACTTCCTTTGGACTCTGAGAGAAGAGCGCTATATCTTGTGACAATTATCTGGACTTTGTGCTGGACGGCTTCCTTCGGACTCTAAGAGAAGAGTCCCATTCTTGTGACAATTGTCCGGACTTTATGCCAAAAGACTTCCTTTAAACTAAACTAAATAGATGGACTTTCTCCCTTTGATAAAATCCCTGCTAAATGGATGGACTTTCTCCCTTTGGTGAAATCCCTGATTGTCATTGTCTTTGTGTGCACTTTTATCCCTATAGAACTAGCCAGATTGGTACAGCTGGGTGGTCTGCTGTCACACTGAGCTATAGCCCTACAGGCTTGGCCACGGTCCTTAACAGGATGCAGAGGTTTGCCATCCAGTCAAGCCTTCCCAAAGGTGACTGTCATGTCCCGTGTGGGCCACTTGTAGGCCACTTGCTGGCCCTAGGTATGTCCACCTGCTAGAGTGATAGCCAATGACGGGTAAGATTTTTCCCAGAGAGGAGAAATCAGCCTAGACAGGCACTCTCTCAAATGAGTTGGACACCCTACAAGATGGGACATCCCGTTTTTATAAAATGGAGAGACCCCATTTTAAATAAAACAAAAAAGGGGAATTGTTGGGACTCATGTCTGCCAAGGGGAAGGACTATGGCTGCTTACCACACCCTAGTAGGACCGGGGCTAAGCAAAGGGGTGTGGCTATGACATAGCATGAGAGACCAAACTGCCCTGCTAGCTGATTGGTTAGTTCTAGGCCTATTTAAGTTCAGCACCTTGCCAATAAAGTTGAGTTTCTGGATTCTCGCTCGCTATACAAAACTCTCTGGGTGTGTGGCATGGTTTCTGCCCAGCAGGCAGATAGGAGACACTCAGCTATTTTTGTCCTTAAGCCCATTCTCACCAGGTAAGCTGTTTTCTTTCTATGAGCAGAAAGAAAACCCCCTTTAGGGCCCAAAAGGGGGGTAGCTTAGAACTTGGCCCCATTCATAACTCACCAGCCCCGGCAAGATGAAAGATTGTCTTTTAAACAAATGGTGTTGGGGAAATTGGTTATCCATGTGTATAAGAATGAGATTAGACCCTTATTTATCATCCTTACAAAAATCAACACAAAGCAAGCTAAAGACACATGAATAAGAACAGAAAATATGTGTTTGTTAGGGGAGAAACAAAGCATAGGGTCAACAAACCCACTTCTTGGTACAGGCACCAACTTTCATAACAAAACCTCTAATGTCCAATAAATAAAACCGTGAATAAATGAGCAGGAAGGCATGATATTTAAAAACTCTGCACAACAGAAGAAACAAGTAAGAACATGAAGAAAGAGCATGCATATTGGGAGAATATTTTTAAAAACACAAATAACCCAATCAATAAATGAACAAAATAAACTAAAAAGACAATTCTTTCTCAAAAGAGGAAAAACAAATGGCTGATAAATATGTTGTAAAATGTTCAATATGCTTAGCAATCAGCAAAGTCCAATCAAAGCCACACTGAGATATATCTCATTCCAGTTAAAATGGCACTCATTGACCACCACACCTCAACCAGGAGGAAACACAGGAGAGAAAAGCCCTGCCACCTGCCTGCCCAACTCCCACCACCAGACCTCCACCAGGAGAAGACCCAGGAAGAGAAGAGTGGGGAGAGGAAATCCAGACCAACTGCCCCACCACACCATGACCAGGATGAGATCCAGAGATAGAGGCCCACCAAAGGCCCACAACTCGGAGAGACACCCAGCACCTACCCAGAAAGGCACTTCACACTGGGGTCCCTTACTCACCAAAGCGTGGCTACACAGCCCAACATCAAGATAATTATAGGGTTGAGGCTGACACCATCACAAAACTGAGATAGCACTGCTATTATTAAGGCACAATGATAAGGACCTGGTAAGAAATCACCAAGGTCCATTTGGGCCAGGCTACACCAGAGGGTGCTCTACTAGAGGTGCTAACAGTGATCCTGTTGTTGAGTTAACAGGGAGTCTTGCATGGGGATGCTTAACTCTTGTTTCTCCTACAAACAGAAAACTTCTTATGATTACCCTCTCACTAGTCAAATAATTTAATACCTCTATTTCCTTACATCTTAGATCATAAATGTCTTAGCCAACCCTTAAGTCCCCCCTTCTACCATTAGAAACTGTAAACCACTACAAAAACATTGTGACTATATGGTAGAAGATAACTGATCTCATCATTTCTTTTTATTGTGACAAAACTGTAAATATAAAAATAGAAGCTAACTGATATATGGCTACACGTTGGGTCCAGTGAGTGCTTTGATCTTTCCCTAAAAAGTGTGGTATTGGATAACCTGTAGGGATGCTATAAGATAATAGGGCAGAAGCCTTAATAGCTTTTGTTTTTCATTTTGTTTTTCTTAATACCTCAGATCTACACTGCAAGAGAGGAAAATGCATAGACATCATGAAAAAAAAACAAGGAAGGAAAATGCCCAAAACAAAGTAAGATACTGCAACAATAGAATCCATAGATAGTGCAGTAGGTGAAATGTCAGAGAAGGAGTTCCAAATATACATAATTAAAATTATTTGGGATTAAAATGATTTGGGATTTAAGTGAGCAGATACAGGCAAAAATAGATCTCTCCAACAAAGAGATAAGAGATCAAATACAGGTGACTATCCATCACACCGACAAAGAGATAAGAGAACATTAAAGGTAGAAAAAAGATTACTTCAAGAAAAAGACAGAAAGTCTGAGAAAAACAAACAAACACAAATCCTTGAAATGAAAGAAACAGTAAGCCATTTAAAAAACTCAATAAGATAGCATCACCAACAGATTAGATTACGTGGAAGACAGAAACTCAGACAATAGAGACAAAACATGCAATCTTAAAAAAGAAGTTGATATCACAGTGGAGATGGTAAGAAACCATGAACAGAATATCCAAAAAATTATGGGATACCATCAAAAACCCAAATTTAAGATTTACTGGAATAGAGGAAGTTACAGAGATTCAACAATCTCTTCAATGACATAATATGAGAAAATTTACCAAGCATGAAGAAAGAATTTGAAAATCAAATACAAGAGGCCTATAGGACACCAAATGTACAAAATTACAACAGATCTACACCAAGTCACATTATAATGAAAATGCCTAACATACAAAATAAGGATAGAATTTTAAAGGCCACAAGAAAGAAAAATTAGATTACCTGTAAGAAAAAAAGAATTTGGATCTCAGCAGATTTTTCAACCCAGACCCTCAAAGCCAGGAGATCCTGGAACAACATATACCAGGCTATAAAAGATAAGGGATGTCAACCAAGAATCTTATATCCAGCAAAATTAAGCTTTAGATTTGATGATGAAATAAAAACCTTCATTGAAAAACAAAAGCTAAAAGAATTCACAACAAGAAAGTCTGCACTACAAAATATTCTTGACAAAATATTCCACAAGGAGTAAATAAAAACAACAATGAAAATATACAAAGGGAAGAACTACAGTAAAAGAAAAACCAACCAAAGTAGAAACCAAGTAAAGCTAAATACCAAAAATTAAAAAAAAAATACTGATAATACAAATCATGTTTCAATAATAAACCTGAATGTTAATGGCCTAAACTCACCAATCAAAAGATATAGGCTAATATATTGGATTAAAAAAAAAAAAAGATGCAACAATATGATGCTTTCAAGAGACTCACCTCATAGGAAAAGTTGCCCTCAAACTGAAGGTGAAATGATGGGATAAAATATACCAATTACATGGTCTACCTAAGCAAGCAAGGGTTTTCCAACCTCATAACAAATAAAGTAGACTTCAAGCCAAAATTAATCAAAAGAGATGAAAATGGACTTTTCATACTGTTTAAGGGTACAATACATCAACAAGATGTAACTGTTATAAATATATATGCCCCAAATAATGAAGCATCTACGTTCATCAATCAAACTCATTTCAAGTTCAAGAGTGAAATAGACCACAACACAATAATTCCAGGTGACTTTAACACACTTTGTTCACCACTGGATAGATCTTCCAAATAAAAGCTAATAAAGAAACCAAAGAAATCAATAATACAATCAATAACTTAGACTTAACTGACATATATACAGTATATTTTCCAACAACAAGGATATACACTCTCTTCGTGATAGTACATGTATCCTTCCCTAAAATAGACCATATATTATGCCACAAAGCAACTCTAAGCAAATATAAAAAAGTAGAGATAGTACCCTACATTTCTATCAGATAATAATGGAATGAAATTAGAAATCAATGATAAAATAAGATACAAAAGCTATCCAACACCTGGAGACTAAATAATATGCTACTGAATGAACAATGGGTTGCAGAAGACATCAAGAAGGAGATTAAAAAATTCTTAGAGGTAAATGAGAACACTGATGCAACATATCAAAATCTGTGGGACACTTTGAAGGCAGTACTAACAGGAAAGTTTATTGCCCATTGTTCATTCATTCAAAGAAGAAACAGTCAACAAATAAATGAAATAATATTACACCTTAAAGCCCTAGATAAAGAAGAGCAAATCAACCCCCAAAGCAGTAGAAAACAGGAAATAATTAAAATCAGAGCTGAAATCAATGAAATTAAAACAAACAAACAAACAACAAAAAAAAATTGAAAAAAAATTGACAGAACAAAAACTTGATTCTTTGAAAAAAATAAATAGAATTGATAAACCATTAGATATGCTAATGAAGAAAAGGAGAAAGAAAACTCAAGTTACCAATATCTGTGATGAAAAAGGAAATATCACGACAGACATTACAGAGATATAGGAGATGAAGGAGCCCTAATTAGGAAGGGCTGTTGTAGCTAGCTGGAAGCCATGGGTTCCACCTGATATGTATGTGACGCACCTGTAGGCACCGCAAAGCTGAAGGTATATAACCGGGTGAAAGCGGTCCGAGTTAGGAGAACGAATTCATTCAGTCAGCCGGGCAGTCACTCGGTTGGTCAGAAGAATCAGAGCGGCCAGAACGTAGGCAGAGCGGTTACAGAAGAGAAACCAGATAGAAGACAGAAGAGAAACCAGATAGAAGAAGTAATGACTGGTCAGAGTTAGGCCGAGACTCCTGAGGAAGACAGAAGACAGAAGAAAGAAGAAGGAAGAAAGAAGAGAGAAGAAAGAAGCTCTAATCTTTCTCTAAGCTAAGCTCTATCTTTCTTTCTAAGCTAAGAAGACAAGAAGAAAAGCTCGCTTTAATCTTTCTCTCTAAAAATCTTTCTTTCCCTCTCTAAGCTCTAAGAAAGTAGAAGTAAAAGTAGTAAAAGCTTCACTCTGCCTCTGAGAGTTTTTCTGCCCGGTTTTCGGTACCAGGCAGCTTACAAATGGTGGTCCGTCCGGGGCTCGGCAGGCAGAGAAGAAAAGCTAAGAAATAAGGAGAGCAATGAAAAAGCATAGCCTCAGACTCAGTTGAGACCAGCAAAAAGAGTAGTAAACAAGAGAGCATAGCCTCTGACTCAGTTGAGGCCAGTTAAGAATTAAGCTGAAGCAGAGTAGCCGGCCAAAAGCCATAAAAAATAAAGAAGCCAGAAAAGCTATACAGAGAAAAAGCCTTGAGCTTTAGCAAAAAGCCATAAAGAAAAAAGCCATGAGCTTAAAAGAAAATAGAGAATTAAAAAAAAGCCATTGAGCTTTGGCAAGAAAGCCATAAAGAAAAATAAAGAATAGGAGATAATCAGTTAAATTACGAATTTTCAGTCAAAATTTAAGAATACTCCAATGAAATAGAAAATATTGAAGGCATCAACAAATTTCTAGCAACATATGCTATATGCCCAAACTAAAGCAAGATGAAATACACAATTTTTTCGGTAAATAGATCAATTTTTTTAAAATTTATACAATCAAAGAAATAGAAGGATGAAATACCATCAAAGATCACCTACCAAACCAAGAAAAGCCCAGGACCGGAAGGATACAGCCGAGGGGATACAGACAAGTTCTACAAGACCTTTAAAGGAAAAACTAACACCAATACTTCTCAAACTATTTCATGAAATAGAAAAATAAAAAAAAAAAAGGAACACTTCCAGACTCATTCTATGAGGACAATATCACCGTGATCCCAAAACCAGGCAAAGACACATCAAAGAAACAAACTACAGACCAATATCTCTAATGAATATAAGAGCTATGATATTCTAATTAATAAAGATGCAAAATTCTCAATAAAATTATGGCGAAATCGAATACAAAAACATATCAAAAAGATAGTGCACTATGATCAAGTAGATTTCATGCCAGGGCTGAGGTTGGTTCAACATATGGAAATTAATAAATGTAATTCATCACATCAATAGACTCAAAGGTAAAAATCATGTGATCATCTCAATAGATGCAGAGAGAGAAACTTTGATGAAAATACAGCACTCCCTCATGTTCAAAATGCTAGAAAAACTAAGGATAACAGGAACATACCTCAACATTGTAAAGGCCATCTATGCTAATCCCCAGGCCAACATCATCCTAAATGGAGAAAAGCTGAAAGCATTCCCTCTAAAAACTGGAACAAGACAAGGATGTCCTCTTTCACCACTTCTATTTAACATAGTTCTTGAAACACTAGCCAGAGAAATTAGACAGAAGAAAGAATTAAAAGACTTCAGATAGGAAAAGAAGAACTCAAATTGCTTCTATCTGCAGATGATATGATTCTATACCTAGAAAGATCCAAAAAATTCTTCCAGAAATCTTGTAGATCTAATAAATGAATTTAGCAAAATGGCTAGATATAAAATCAACACCCATAAATCAAAGGCATTTCTGTACATCAATGACAAATCCTCTGAAAGAGAAATTAGGAATCCAACCAATATACTGTAGCCTCAAAAAAAAAAAAAAAAAAAAAAAACCTTGGGAATCAACTAACTAAAGAAGTGAAAGACCTCTATAATGAAAACTACAGCATGCTAAAGAAAGAAATTAAAAAAGATCTTAGAAGATGGAAAGATCTACCTTGTTTCATAAATAGGTAGAATTAATATTGTCAAAATGATCATTCTACCAAAAGCACTATACAGATTCAAAGCAATCCCAATCAAAATCCCAATAACATTCCTCATAGAAATAGAAAAAGCAATCATGTAATTCGTCTGGAAAAATAAGAGACCCAGAATAGCCAAAGCAATTCTTAGCAAGAAGAGTGAAGCTGGAGGCATTACTATTCCAGACCTTAAATTGTATTACAAAGCAATAGTAACAAAAACAGCATAATACTGGCACCACAATAGACCAGTAGACCAATGGTACACAATAGAGGACGCAGAGACAAACCCACATATACATGATTATCTCATACTGGACAAGGGTGCCAAAAACATTCATTGGAGAAAAGATATCCTATTCAACAAATGGTGCTGGCAAAGCTGGAAATCTATATGTAGCAAAATAAAATTAAACCTCTATCTCTCACCTGCACAAAAAAAAAAACAACTCAAAGTGAATCAAAGACATAGGCACTTGAACAGAGACCCTGTCCTAATAGAAGAAAAAATAGGCCCAAATCTTCACCATGTCAGCCTAGGATCTGAATTCCTTAACAAGACTCCTAAAGCACAGGAAGTAAAATCAAGAATCAATAAAAGTGATGGTTTCAAATAAAAACCTTCTCAACAAAGGAAACAATTAGTAACGTGAGGAGAGAGCCTATACATTGGGAGAAAATCTTTACTACATGCACCTCCAATAAAGTATTAATCTCTAGGATATATAAATAACTCAAAAACCTTAACAACAACAACAAAAAAAAAATAACCCAAACAATAAATGGGCCAAGGAACTGAACAGACACTTCACAGAAGAAGAAATACAATTGATCAACAAATATATGAAAAAGTGTTCTAAATTTCTAGCAATTAGATAAATGCAAATCAAAAGTACACTAAGATTTCATCTCCTGTAAGAATGGCAATCATCAAGAATACAGGCAACAATAAGTGTTTGTGAGGATGTGGGGGAAAAGGTACACTCATACATTGTTGGTGGGACTGCAAATTGGTGCAACCACTGTGGAAAGCCATATGGAGATTCCTCATGAAACTGGGAATGGAACCAACATTTGACCCAGTTATCCCACTCCTTGGTTTATTCCCAAAGGACTTAAAATCAGCATACTATAGTGACACAGCCAAATCAATGTTTATAGCAGCTCAATTCACAATAGCTAAACAATGGAACCAACCTAGATGTCCCTCAATAGATGAATGGGTAAAGAAAATGTGGTATATATACTCAATGGGATATTATTCAGCTTTAAAGAAAAGTGAAATTATGGCATTTGCCAGTAAATGGTTGTAGAATATCATGCTAAGTGAAAAACCAAAGGCCAGATGTTTTCTCTAATATGCAGATGTTAATTACAATAAGGCTAGGGCACTAGGGAAGTATAGTGTTACCTTAGATTAGATAGAGGGAAGTGATGGGAGGGTAGGGTGTAAATGTGAGGATCGAAAATATAGTATAATGAAACAGACATTCTTATTGTATGTATATATGTGACTACATGACCAATATGATTCTGCAACATGTACATTCAGAAAATTGAGAAATCATATCCCATCTATGTATGATATATCAAAGTTCATAAATGCACTCTACTTTCATGTATAACTGATTAAAACAAATAAAATTTTTTAAAAAATGTTCAGGCAATGACTTTTACAATACAATTCATAAAAAAATAGGATGACAACAATTAAACAAAATTTGCCAGCAAAGGAACCAATTGAGAATGAAAGAAAAAAACCTACAGAATGGGAAAAAATCTTTGTTAGTTACTCTTCTGACAAAGGTTTAATATCCAAAATATATGAAGAACTCAAAAAAATTTAACACCAAAAATAACCTTATTAATAAATGGACAAATGAACAAAATACATTAAAAAATGTTCAACATCCCTAACAATCAGGGAAATGCAAATCAAAAACTACACTGAGAATTCATCTCAACCCACTTAGAATGGCTACCATCAAGAACACAAACCATAATAAATGTTGGAGAGGATGAATAGAGGATGCTGATGGAAATACAAATTAGTACAACCAACTTAGAAACCAGTATGGAGGCTCCAGAAAAGACTAAGGATGAAATGGACATATGACCTAGCTCTACCACTCCTGGGCATTTAACCTAACGAATTAAAGCCATCTCACTATAGCAATACACGCATGCTCATGTTTATAGCAGCAAAATTCACAATAGCCAAATGATAAAACCACCTATGTGTCCACTGATGGAATAATAGATTTAAAAAAAAAAAGCATGGTATGTATACACAATGAAATTTCATTCAGCCATAAATGAAAATGAAATATGTCATTTGCCAGGAAGTTGACAGAAGTCAAGAATGTTAAGTTAGAGGTGAAATAAGTCAAATTTAGAAAGTCAAGGGTTATATGTTTCCTTTCATATGTGGAAGCTACATATTCGAAAAGTTAAAGAAAGGTTGGTTGGTGTGCGGATCTCATGAAAATCTAAGGAACATCAGTAGAAGAAAGGGACCAGAGGGAGGGAGGAGGAGAGGGAAAGTGAAAATATTAGGGAATGATATTGCTCAAATTATATTGTATATTGTGAGCATGAATGAATGTGTAACCATAAATCCACCACTTATATATAATTATAATGCACTAATGAAAAAATTGAAATTAAAATAAAAATAAAGATACAATTAAAAAAAATTAAATTATACTATACTAATAGTACAAACATAAGAAATAGAGACTACAATATTACCACATGACCAGAAAACTAGAGACTGAAAAGTTATTTGCCTTGCTTAATATTAACCGCGACTCCATCAATTCTTTTTTATTCTTGATGTTTCCTGAAAGACCTCTCCACAGGAAGTTATTATTTTTACCTGATACATCCATAGCAAACACATGTGACTGAAACATATGAAACTTTCAATATATGACCATTTTTTATAAAAGTGACAATATTGATGTTTTTTAATTAATTAATGTTAATTAGGTATATATGACAGCAGAATGCATTTTGATTCATTGTACACAATTACAGCACAACTTTAGATTTCTATGGTTGTAGATGATGTAGTGTTACACTATATGTGCAGTCATACATGTGCCTGAGGTAATGATATCCATCTCATTCCACCATCTTTCCTGTCCCCATACACTCTCCCACCCTCCCTCCCCTCAAAGTTTCTCTATTTTTCCCATGCCTCCTCCTTCCCTGTTATGGATCAGCATCCATTTATCAGAGAGAACATTCTTCCTTTGTATTTTTGGGATTAGCTTATCTTGCTTAGCATGATATTCTCCAACTCCATTCATTTACCAGCAAATGCCATAATATTATTCTCTTTTTAATGCTGAGTAATATTCCATTGTGCACTTATACCATAGTTTTTTTATCCATTCATCTATTGCAGGCATCTAGGTTGCTTCCACAGTTTAGCTATTGTGTGATATGTTTTAATCTAATGTTTTCAGCTTTAATTCAACATGTAGTAATAATAATAATAGTGTCCTTTCTGTTATGTAGACTTCATACTTGCTATGTCAATGACCATCTAATATACCATCAAGTAAAAGATTACTTAACAATGAAAATATACCAATAGGCATTCCTATTTCTGAGCCCATACATAATGCTCCTGCTATATGGCATCAATTTTCAAAATGAAGATTTTTTAAACTTTTCAAAGGATTCTAATCACTCCAAAATGCTTTACTGCAATATCCATGCATAGCCATTAATTTTGTAAAAATTTGCTAACAACATTAATTGCCACCCACAGACATCAGGTGCACTAGTATGCACCTGATTTTGAAATAGGCTAGAACAACAGCTCAGGTCATAGGCTGCGCCAGACTCTTTCTAAGTACCAGGCCCTGTGAAATGCACAGCTGGTCCTTCTCCCAGTTTCACTACAGTTGCCCAAGTATCCTCATCTCAATCTCAAGGTTTCCCTCCTTCCTAGGTAATCCTTTAAATTAACACAGAGCTTGCAATGCTGAGAATCTATTTACATTGCAATTAATCCACATGCAGGTTTAAACTTTGGGGTTGGTTGTGAGAAGTCTTGGTAGGTGGCTACAGAAAACAAAGATTTCTTATGGGGTAATCTTGGAAGATTTCTGCTCCCTTTCCCAAACCCTAAGTAATGCTAGAAAAATTATGGGTAATATATTCATTAAAAATGCAAGGAAGCGCACTGGATTCCAATGTGACAAAATTAAAGTTTAAAAGGGTGTCATTTGGAAATGATTAAATGGATATTTTCATCAGTGATGTATGTGAAAACATTGTAGAAATATATACATAGACATATTTTTAATTTAAGACTCTTCTGCACTGGCTAGCACAGAGCACAAACTCTAATATCAGATTTCCTGAGTGGGAATCCACCCAAGATCATTATATTTTAACCGCATGAATTCAAGCAAGCCACTTTTGCTCTACGATCCTGACACTCAAAAACAGGAAGGAATTTTTCATTTTATTTTTAAAATTTTCCAGGCATGAAGAAAAATCTAAATACAAAAACATTAAATATGTACAATATAACTCATGTAATATATTATCTTTATATTGGATATTGAATAATTTGCAATCAACTGGAACACTGGAACATCTCTTTTCTATTTCTTAACACTCATTTACTTTTTCAACACAGTAATTTAGATGTCGTTAATAAGCTTGCCAGGGGATCTCTTTTAAAAGTTCTTTGGGTGCTATCATCATTATCAGTTGCTGCAATGGTTCCTTATTAGAAATTTTTCCAGCAAAGGATTTCTAGAAAGAAAAGGATCCAACAAAAGTGGGATGACAGTGCTGAGAAGTCTCCTGTTAGCAGAAGTGACAGTGCTACAATGTGAATCAGGACACCCATAGCTTTGCAGGCACTGCTGTGCATGCCCTCCAAAAGGGTCAGGCTGTAGCTGCAGGTGCAGCTGCAGTTTGGTGACAGGCTGCAAGTCCTCTGGGATCACTGTGCCTCCTGCACAGAGGTAGGTGCCTGAGTCTTCCAGCTGGGAGGTGGAGATGTGCAGGGTGCTGTAGCGCTCCTGAAAATTCAGTGCTCCCTTTAACCTTCCCTCCTGCTTTGTCCCTGGAGTCAGGTAAAACAGACTGATGATGCTGCCCCCAGGATTCTGTTGGAACCACTGCACTCCGTTCATGGTGGTGGAAAAGTTGCAGCTCAGAGTAGTGCTGGTTCCCTCCTGGAACCTCAGGGCTGAAGGACTCTGCTCAACCTGCTGCCCTCTCACCCCTGCAGGAAAACAAAAGCAAACACAGATGATATCATTGGGGGGAATCCAGGACCAGTTTACAAACCTGTAGAATATCCCAGGACACACCCCTGAGGATGGAGGACAGGGAGGGTCTTGGTGCCAGCTCTCCCTGCCCTCCCTCACACAGTCAGCCCTACAACATCCCCCAGCCCCCTCTGGAGGAACCCAACTCACAGCAAAGCTGCACCCACAAAAGCCCCAGCAGAGCCCCCAGTCTCCTCTGCATGGCTGCTGGCCTGGTTGCTGGGGTCTTCCTCCCTGCTCTGCAGGTGTCAGGTTTTGACACCTTGCTTGTTCTTCCAGGCAATAGGTTTCACCTGACTCACTGAGCACCAGTCACATCTGAGCTCTGTCCTTCCCCTAACAGGGAGCTCCACCCCCAGTGGCCCAGGGAGACAGCAGTGGTGGCTCCAGAATTATGTGAGGACAGTATAGGTATAGGGGGTGATGTTTCCCATGGATGAGGATAGAATGAGCATAGAAGTGATTTTTGTTTTTTTTTTTTTTTTTTTTTTTTCTTTTTGTAACAGATGATGTAAGAGAAGTTTGTGGGAATATATGTGATATATGTGAGAAAGGATGATGACACTTTAGGGAAAAACATATGTGTAAACTGGATAAAACTGGATAATTGGATTAGGTGGGTCTTAAAGAGTCATAAGAAGAATAAACCCTTTTCTCATATAGTGTGGCTAATAGGGATTTTGATAAATCAATAATATGAAAATTCTGATCAAGGAAACTTTATTTGTTAGCATGCAATAGGCATTAAGAAATAAAAAAAAATTTTATGATAATGTAGATCTCTGTGTACATTGAAAATATTTTCAACAAGAGGTTTCATTGGTTTAAAAGAAGAGAGGAGATTTATATGAAGTCCACCATGTTTTTATTCTCTACCTCACCCTTTCTGCTTGACAAACTTTCCCTTGACACTTTGAAGGGCACACATTGTTGCCCAAGTCAATATGGCCTCTCATTTTCTTCTTTTACATTTGTTCTTTATTTTTCATCTTTTCTTCTTACCCATTTATTCTTGTTCCCTCTAGTGTCAAAGAGATACATAAAAAGATTGGCTATCAAGATAATTGGAATAATTTTACATCAGTATATTTTGAGAATTTGTATTATAAAATAAAAAATGGAAACCAGGTACTGAAGATATTTTTCTTAAAAAACCTCCATCCTCATATGACAAGTAAAATTTTAATTCCCTGAACTGTGCTCAGAAAATCATATTCCCAATGAGTTTAGAGATAAGGGATCAAATAAGTCTATATATGGTCTCCAGATTTCAGAGGTTTTAAGTAGAACAGCAGAGCTGAAGACCTGAGATCAAGAGGCTGCCCCTTGTTGTCTGTGATCTGACTGGCTCACACCCTTTGGTCTCTATTCACCCTCTGGGAATCCTCTGAAGACCTTCCTTCTGCAGCCTGGAGTGCCCCCTGGTGGACTGATTCCATCAAGGTAGGTCACTTAAGACCTACCTTCAATGTCCTACTATTATATGGGTGAAGAAGTAGCTCAGTAGTAGAAAAAAATGGCACAAGGCTCTAGGTTCAAACCCCAGGCATTAAAATTAAAAGAAACTTTTTTAAAAATTAGCAGTTATTCTGCACTATTCATTAGATTTCTTGAATTTAGTTGAAAATAAATCCATAAATATTTACTGAGAATGAATAAAAAAAGAATATTTAAAAGGCAGGAGACAATAGTTTATAGTCTATTGGAAAAGACAAAAATACACATATCTGTAATATAATCAATATAATCAAAGTGTAAGACACACAAAGGAGTGTATACACTGAAACTGTGATCTCAGAGGCAGGAGAGGAACCTGTGCATGGGATAATCAGATAAAACCTTCTGAAGAAGTTGAACATTTTCTTCCTCTTCCCTAGCCTTGTTATAAGAAAGATAAATGAGAATATGGATAAATCTTTATCATGGCTTTGATTACTTTTATTGGTTTTAACACAATGAAAAAAATATGAATATAGGAAGTATTGAAAGGCATAAAACACTACTTGTGAACCAAAGTCCCCTCTGACTTCTCCTACAATCCTGGCCCTTTCATCACTCATCACCCCAACTCTTTCTTCATCTTTCAATTTGCAGGTGAAGCTCCCAGGTATCTTACTGTAGGTCTAATATCTTATACCAAATACATGAAACAACAGACAACATGTAGCATTTCATTCATAGTTTTTTACTTGACATAAAATGATACATCTTTGCATAGCTTTCTGTATCTTGTTTCATGAGCAATAATAAATCCTGTAGATCTTAATACATGAGCACAGACAGGTTCTGCTGCTGTCTTGCACCACATCATGGTGTGTGTAGTTTGTACAGCCCTTCCTCTGTTGATGAACACTCAAGGTGTTGTTGGTTATTTACTATGAAATATAACATGGCAGTAGACTGTGCAAAGCATTCCTCTTTATCCACATGTGAGCCATTTTTTTTACAGTTGGTGGCCCGTACAGGGAAGCAGGCAGCGGATTCAATATATGGGGAGGAAAGCGATCACGAAAGCATAGCCCCTGAGTCAATTAATACCAGGGAGAAAAATAATGATATAAATTCGAAGACAAAAGCTGCAAAAAGCCATCAGGAAATTATTGAAGTTAGCTGAGAATTATGTACTTTCCTTAGAAGCTGAAATTCAGGATTCCAGTAAAAGTGATGAGAGTGAAGGACAAACCTTCTGAATCTGAGAGCACAGTCTCCAATAAAAACACCAAAAAGAATTAAAAAAGAAAAAAGAACCTCAAAAAGAGGAACCACCTGTGTCCTCTACTCCCCCATGGGTGGAATCCATTACAAAAAATATGAAGGGAATTACTAGGCATATGCATACCATAGAAACAGAAATAAAAAGTCTTTCTGAGTGCTTATGTGCTCTCGAGGGTAACTCACAGATAAACTGGGAACTGCCAGTATTTGATAATAGCGGACAGAGGGTCCACTACTCAATAGATTTCATAACAATAAAAAATATCAAAGAGGCAGTAATGACATATGGACCACAATCTCCTTTCACGCTCAGCATGATAGAGGCCCTTAACACCTTTAATTTAACCCCCTCAGACTGGAAAAGTCTATGTAAGGCTGTATTGAGTGGGGGACAATACTTGGTTTGGCGATCACAATTTCAAGAACTGTGTATAGAAACAGCTAAAAGAAATACAGCTGCAGGGTTTGGAGATCATAATGTAGACATACTCACAGGAGAAGGGCAATTCACAGACTCAGAGGATCAAAAATATTATGTGCCAGGCATATATGCCCAGATCTATGCAGCTGCATTACAGGCATGGAAAACTTTACAAGGACCTGGAGATTTGCAAGGTAGCCTGTCTAAGGTGATTCAGGGACCTAATGAACCATATGCTGATTTTGCTGATCGACTTTTGAGAACTGCAGGGAGAATGTTTGGAGATGTCGATCAAGCTATGCCATTAGTTGTTCAATTAGCATACGAAAATGCTAATAAATACTGCCAAGAAGCTATCAGGCCATGGAGAAATTAAAAGGATCTTTCCATATATATACAACTATGTAAAGATATAAATGATGCTTTTGTCACAGGGAATATGATTGCAGCAGCTGTTAGAGATGCTGCCCCTCAAAATTTCACAAGGGCTCAACCTAGACATTATAATCAATCAGGATATTCCAGAAAAAATTATCATAATCAATCAGGCTATTCTAGGCAAAATCCCAAAAGAAAAATAAGACAAAATTCATATCGTGCTCCAGGTTGCTGCCCCAGGTGTAAAAAGGGAAATCATTGGGCCAATAAATGCTATTCAAAATTTGACATCCATGGAAATCATTTATCCAAAAATTCAAAAAACGGGGCACGGGGCCCAATGCCCCGGGGCCCACAAATGTACGAGGCATTGGAGGAAGAATATCCTCAAGCATCCATTCAGATGCTTCCCCGACACAATCCCTATTACCCATCAACTCCCTCGCCACAGGAACAGGAAGAAATGCAGGATTAGACCTCTGTTCCACCTCCCGAATAGTGTTAACACCTGAAATGGGGGGGTTCAACTGATTCCCACGGGAGTTAAGGAGCCTCTTCCCTCAGGGACAGTAGGACTTATTCTCGGGTGAAGTCCTCAAAGCTTAGTAGGTTTGCAAGTGACCCCAGGTGTAATAAACTCAGACTATAAAGGGGAAATAAAAATAATGCTTAGCTCACCCCAAAGTATAAGTTCTGTTAATCAAGGAGATAAAATTGCTCAGCTGCTTCTCCTTCCAAATTTACATAATTCATTTAAAATGAATATGCCTCAAAATAGGAACAATAAAAGACTTTGTTCCACTGATTCAAGACCCATGGCTTACTGGGTTCAAGACTGTACAAGGAGGCCTATGTGTAAAATAAGGATCCAAGGAATAGAAATGAAGGGACTTGTAGATACTGGAGCTGATTCTTCCATCATTAATTTACGTCAATGGCCCAAGCACTGGCCTCTACAAAAAAGCTTCAACCAGTTTAAGAGGCTTAGGATATAATAACCTTCCAGAAAAAAAGTGCGTTAATTCTAAAATGGGAGGATGATGAAAGACATAAAGGTACGTTTCAGCCTTATGTTTTACCTAACCTACCGGTTACCTTATGGGGAAGAGATATTTTACAACAAATGGGAGTACACCTTGCAACCAAGCCTGCAGGTGTTAAATGTGAAAATCTACAGGGTAAACTTAACCCTAAAAGAAATCATTATCAAAAAACACAAGGTAAACTTAACCCTAAAAGAAAACATTATCATAAAGGAAAAAGACATTTTTCTTCGGGGCCACTGAGAAAATAGTTTTGAAAATACCATGGCTTTCTGATAAGCCAGTGTGGGGTACCTCAGTGGCCCCTATCTAAAGAAAAATTACAAGTGGCCCACCTATTAGTTCAAGAACAATTAGAAGCAGGACATATAGAACCTTCCACGTCTCCCTGGAATTCCCCCATATTTGTGATCAAGAAAAAATTAGGAAAATGGCGATTGTTACATGCTCTTAGACAAATTAATAAAACCATGCAAATCATGGGCCCTACTCAGCCTGGACTTCCTAATCCTATAGCTATTCCAAAAATTTCTGTAGCCGCCTGAAGCGCTTGGAGCAACGGAGCCGCGGGAAGAACTTCAGAAGCAAACTGGAGACAAACAGCTTTTTATTCTGATAACTTTTCTCTCTGGTTCTAACAACAACTAACACACGCCAAACACACCACTAAAATGGCGCTGACCTGATCAGCAATTTCAGCCAAGTCACTCGAGATCCCGCAACAAGTCCCGTGAGACTACGGGTGGCGACAATGGCCAAATCTCCACGGCTCATAGTCAACTGCAATTCAAGTCAAACCCCAAACAGGGCTCCTGCAAATTTCCATCTCATTACTCTTGATATAAAAGATTGCTTCTTTTTCAATTCCTCTACATCCTCTGGATACCCCCAGGTTTGCCTTTTCGCCTCCTTCTATTAACAATAATGGCCCCGACAAAAGATATCAATGGAAAGTACTACCTCAGGGAATGGCTAATAGCCCCACCATATGCCAAATATATGTGGACAAGGCTATCTAACCCACTAAAAATAAATATCCAACCTCATGTGTGTACATTACATGGATGATGTTTTACTGGCCCACCCTAATCAAAAAATCTTATTTAATATATTCAGTGACATGGTAGAAAATTTTAAAAAAATATGGATTATATATAGCAGAAGAAAAAGTTCAAACCAGATCTCTCATATTATATTTAGGATTTAAAATTATGGATACCTTTGTTAGACCCCCCAAAATTTTAATAAATAAAAAACATTTGACCACCCTCAATGATTTCCAAAAACTACTGGGAGACATTAATTGGCTTCGCCCTACACTAAACCTCACTACTGGCCAATTAAAACCTTTATTTGATATCCTTCGAGGGGACCCTGATCCATCCTCACCATGAACATTGACTCCTGATGCTAGGAAAGCTTTAAAGTTAGTAGAAAAAGCCATCGAAGGAGCTCATTGTGACAGATTTGATTTAACTCAACCTCTGATATTGATTATTATTTCTTCACAATATACACCCACAGGAGTATTTTGGCAACAACAACCTTTATTATGGATACATTTGCCCGTCTCTCCTAAGAATATAATTGAGTCTTATACCTCCATGGTGGCTAAACTTATTCTTCAAGGACTTAAAACTTCTACTAAAATATTTGGCATTCACCCTGCTACTATTATTACTCCTTATTCTTCATCACAGATTGAATATTTATGCTCCAATGATAATGATTGGGCTATAGCTAGATGCTCTACTTCTGCAAATTTTGATAATCATCTTCCTAAGTCTCCTATATTATCTTTTTGTATTAATCATCCTATTATATTTCCACAGGTAATAAAAAATCAACCTATTCCTAAGACATTTAATGTATTTACAGATGGGTCCTCAAATGGTACTGCTGCAATAGTCACTCAAAAAG
>CM046659.1:85931507-85965636 GCA_025594165.1 Tamias sibiricus
TTTTGTATATAAATAATTCATGCAATTGTGAATCAGATGGAGTTTCATTGAACATAATTGTCAATGACTTTTTTTTGTATATTTTCCTTTATACGTCTACCCATTTTAATATCATTGTATCTGTCTTTCACAAAAAATGCCACTTTATTCCACCTGTAACCTATTTGCAAATTCCACCCCATTTTAAAGACTTCATTTTTTAAGAGTAGTTTTATGTTCCTGCAGATTGACAGAAGTTTACGGAGATTTCTCACCCACCCCTAAGTTTCCCTCCTTCCCCATTATCATCATCCTCCACCAAAATGTACACTTGTTACAGCTGATGAACTAATGAACATCCACACATTACAGTCACCCAAAGTCCATGGTTTATGTTAGGGATCATCTCAGGTATTTTATTTTGTATGGGTTTGGACAAATGTATAATCATGTATATCTACCATTATAGTATATTACGGGATATTTGAAAGTATTCTCTCATACACGTCAACCATGCTCTACCTATTTATTTCCATTCCCAGCCCAAATCCTGGCATCCATGGTTATTTCTACAGTCTCCACAGTTTGCCTTTTCTATATTGTCATTTATTTGGAACCACAAAGTATAAAATCCTCTTAGATTGACTTAATTCACTTAGTTACATGCACTTAAGTTTTTTCAATGTCTTTCATGACTTTGTAACTCATTTCTTTTGGCACCTAATAATATTCTATTTTCTGGATTTATCCATTTTTCTATAGTGTGGCATATTGATTGCTCAAAAATTTTGTCAGTTTTAATAAAGATGTTGTAAACATCCCTGTGCAGATATTGGTGTGGACATATGTTTCCAATTACTTTGAATAAATACCAAGGAGTGTGACTGCTGGATCGTATGGAAAGAGTATTTCAGAAGCTACCATCATGTCTCCCAAAGAGGTTGCATCCTTTTACATTATGCTAGTATGGATTAGAGTTCTTGTTACTCCACATCCTCACCAGCATTTAGTGAAGCCCTATTCTGTGTTTTGCCCCTGTAATAGGTGTATCAATGATATCTTTTTTGTTTTTATTTGCCTTCCCCTGAAAACATGTGATATGGAATACCTATTTATATGCTTATTTGCCATTTGTATACATTCTTTGGTAAAGTGTTTGTTTAGGTCTTTGGTCCATTGTAATCAGTTGTTTTTCTTGTTGCTAAATTTAAATTTTATTTCTATATTTTTGATAATAGGTCTTTGCTAGTGGCTGTAAACAGCTGTGGGCAAGCGGCGAAGCTGTGGAAAGAACTCAAAGACAAAATAGAAAAGAAAAGATTAATTTAATTCTCCCGCGCAAGATCCCACAATCAGATGTGTCTTTTGCAAGATTTCACCCTAGTCTATGACTTGTCTTCTCATTTTCTTGGCATTGTTTTTCACAGAGCACAAGTTTTAAATTTGAATGACATTCAACTTTCCAATGATTTCTTTCATGGATTTGCTTTTGGTGTTGTGTGTAATATGGTGTTGGCATATGCAAGATCATCTAGGTTTTCTCCTGTGTTATCTTCTTGGAGTTTCATTGGTTTTTATTTTAGTGATATCAATCATTTCATGAGGAGTTCTAATGACCTAATGGCCTCTTATTTTAGGTGGACCTACTTCCCACCACTGTTGCATTGAGGATTATGTTTCTAACACATGAACTTTAGGGAACATGTTCAATCCATGGCTGTATCCCTGACAAATCAGCCATTTCTTTGGGCTACAATATCATCACCCATCAACATTTTACAATTATCCTCTTGAAAAAATATAACAAATGGCTCTACCAGAGGGATTTGGTGGCATCATGTCTCACAGGAAGTTCTCCACTCCCAGACATGGATCCTTAGGCTTCTTGCCTCGGAAGCATAGCAGCAGGCATCATGGGAAGGTGAAGAGCTCCCCTAAGGATGACCCTTCCAAGCCTGTCCACGTCACAGCCTTTCTGGGCTACAAGGCTAGCATGACCCACATCGTGTGGGAAGTCAATTGTCCAGGATCCAAGGTGAACAAGAAGGAGGATGTGGAGGCTGTGACCATAGTGGAGACACCGCGCATGGTGGTTGTAGGCATTGTGGGCTACGTGGAAACCCCTTGAGGCCTCTGAAACTTCAAGACCATCTTTGCTGAGCATATCAGTGATGAGTGCAAAAGCCACTTCTATAAGAACTGGCATAAATCTAAGAAGAAGGCCTTCACCAAGTACTGCAAGAAGTGACAGGATGACATGGGCTAGAAGCAACTGGAGAAGGACTTCAATAGCATGAAGAAATACTACCAGGTCGTCTGCATTATCGCCCACACCCAGATTTGGCTGCTTCCTCTGTTCCAGAAGAAGGCCCACCTGATGGAGATCCAGTTGAACGGAGGCACCGTAGCTGAGAAACTAGACTGGGTTGGGGAGAGGCTGGAGCAGCAGGTCCCTGTGAACCAAGTGTTTGGGCAGAATGAGCTAATTGACATCATAGGTGTGACCAAGGGCAAAGGCTACAAAGGTGTCACTAGTCTCTGGCATACCAAGAAGCTGCCCCATAAGACCCATAGAGGGCTGCACAAGGTCGCCTGTATTGGAGGCTGGTATCCTGCCCGTATGGCCTTCTCTGTGGCTCGGGCTGGCCAGAAAGGCTACTATCACTGTACTGAGATCAACAAGAAGATCTATAAGATTGGTCAGGGCTACCTCATCAAGGATGGCAAGATAATCAAGAATAATGCTTCCACTGATTACGATCTGTCTGACCAGAGCATCAACCCTCTGGGTGGTTTTGTCCACCATGGTGAAGTGACCAATGACTTCGTCATGCTGAAAGGCTGCATGGTGGGGACCAAGAAACGGGTGCTCACTCTCCACAAGTCCTTGCTGGTATAGACCAAATGGCGCACTCTGGAGAAGATCAACCTCAAGTTCATTGACACTACCTCCAAGTTTGGCCATGGCTGCTTCCAGACCATGGAGGAGAAGAAAATGTTCATGGGACCACTTAAGAAAGACCACATTGCCAAGGAGGAAGGTGCTTGATGTCTGGAGCCCGAGCTGCTGGCTACAGCCATAAAAACCTTTTCAGTGAAAAAAAAAAAAAAAAAAAATATATATATATATATATATATAATAAATGCTCACAAAAACATATGAAAATGATAAGCAATGCATATATATTATTTTTGTGTATGCAGATTTAAGATCAAAATATCTTTATTAAGATTGTCTACAGAGATGTGTTTCTAGTTCTATGTATGTATCAATTTATTTTCAGGAATTCGTTTATGCATTTATAGGGAATGATAATTCCAACTTCTGCAGGCAGGCAGTTAGGCTGGAAACCAGGGAACAGTTGATTTTGCAGTTCAGGTTTGAAGGTTTTCTGGACACAAAATTTCTCTTAGGACTTTCAACTGATAGATGGGGTCCACCTACACCATAAAAGTAATGTGCTTTACTCAAATCTGTTCATTTAAATGTTAATATTCTTTATGAAGTCATCTCAGTGACTACTAGACCAGTGCCCAATGATAGCCAAGTGGACACATAAAACCAACCATCACACCTTCTTTACCTCTAGTAATTCTCTTCTGAAAGCCTACTTTGTTTTATCTAAATATAATGTACCAGCATTCTTTTGATTATCAATGGTATTTTTTTCTCTTTCTTTATGTATCAATCTCTTTGTGCATTAAACCTCAAACTTACAACAAATATCCTCTTCTACACTTCCACCTGTTCATTGGCTTTATATTTGACTGAGAAAATAGAAACAATAAAATGGGAAATTTCAAAAGCTTCAACACTTGCCACTTAAGAGCATTGTGCTCAAACACTCTACCTTTCTTCTCCATAGAATGCAATTGCATGATTCTTAGCACCTATTACTCTACCTGACAAACAGTAAGCCTTTAAAAAAGTTATTAAATGAATAACTGAAATATACTACTATAACTAATAGAAGAAAAATTACCATTCATTCATTTATTTAGTAAAAATTCATTAGGTACTTATTTCTCTACAGGCTCCATTCTACAAACCGAAGATGCAGTGGACAGCAGAATAGAGGAAAATCCCTTTCCTAAGGAGTTTTTGTTTTAGTTAAATGTTTAGTTCACATTAACCACTACCATTGTCTTTACACACATTATCCCTTTAAAATCTTCCAAAAATTGTCAGGTAAGTGTTATCATATCTATCTTTAGATGAGAAAGCTAAAGTTTAACTCTGTTATCCAATATCATATAGGAACAGAATTCAAACTGAGGTCCTTAAATACACGTCTTAATTGTTAAAATACTGTGCTTATGTAGACACGTAGAGACTGATGTTCCACTTCCTTTTGCAAGTAGTGAAGAGGAAACCTGCCAAATATGAGTGGTTTTCATATGTTATTGCCCTTTCTAGCATTCACATTTGGAAAACAGATGTCTGGGGATTGATATGCAAAGAAAAGCATCTTTTTAAAATTATTTTTGTAGTACTGGGGATTTAATGCAGAGCCTTGAGCATGCTAGGCAAGTGATTTACTACTGAACTACCTGCCCAGCCAATGAAAAGCATCTTTAATGGTGGAAGTCTGGTTCTGTTTTGGTTGGGTTTCATGTTTGGCTGGGGCTTCTGTGATGCCTCTCAACTCACCCCATATAGAGCCACCATGAAATTGTGAGCAGAGAAACAGGCCCTGACTCCTTACATTTAAGTGAGAGCTCTGCTATATTATTACGTATTTCATTTTGAAATGTTACCATTTATATTCAAAATTTATTCTCTAGCTTCAGAAAAATGAAAGGCAAAAATTGTAATGTGATGTGATTGTGTTTGGTTTGTATTTGATAAAAATATATTGTATTTTATATATCTATGTTATATTAAAAAACCCTTGAGGAAATTAGGTTATCTCTATTTTGCTAATTTTGGAGGTGGGAAAACAGATTCAGAGGACTTACATCTTATCCAAGTCACATATCTAGTGAGAAGTTTGCTGTATACTCAGCTATTCTGACTCCTGCTTATGGGTTTTTGTCATACTGCCCTGCAAACAGGGAGGTTAAAGGGCATGTTGATTCCATTACTTAATTATGCATGGAGGCCTGATTAAAATGCACATCTACAGAATCAATGGCCTGAGTGAAAAAATCTGGATGAGTTGTAGAATAATTAAATGTTGCTAAAATATAATTCTTGTTCCAATAGGAAAATGGGTGCGAGAACTAATGATTTAATTAAACACTATGTACAAGATATGATGCATATTATAGATCATAAAATATTAACCTTTGTTCAATGAGGCAAGCATTATTAACTCTAATCTGAGGCTCTGAGATGTTGGGAAAAATTGTCCAAAGTCATACAATTTGTAATTGGAAGAGGTGATTTTAGAGCCTGGGAAGTCCACATTTTTTTTTTTTTTTTTTTTAATTGAGCATGTCTCAGAACTTTGCAGGCACTAGGTATTTTAGCTTGTGCCTGACAAACCTGGTACAGAAGTGTTCATAAGAGGAAAATACATAGAATTAGATTCTGGGTGTTTGTTATTTGTTGTTAGGTGCCATCAGGAAGAGTGAAAACAAAATAGAACCAGCCACAACCCCGTGTGCTTTTCCCATCTCTGGCCAAGGATGATGCTCAGAAGATAATGGTTGCTGCTTCCTGTCTGTTTCCCAAATATTGTGTGAATTTATTTTTGTACTCAAAACCATAGGAAGTAGGGGATAATGGGAAATACAGTTTTCTATAGCAATGGAAGTTTGCTACAATACAAAGAATAAGGTTGAGTTGAAAAGTAAAGTTGATAATAAAATAACTCAGTTGAGAAAAACAAAAGCCACTATAAACAAAAAGAAAACTTCACCTCCTGCATATTATGCTCTTCTAATCCAGATTCTTACATTTTTGTTTCATTATATTCAGTTATATTTATTTAGGAATCATTATGAATATGTGAGTGGACAAAGTGTTTGGAGTCTTAGTTTCAAGCAGTAGGATCATTGTTACTGCAAATGAAAAACTTGAATGAGAAAATTTAGAAGCAAAATTTAGGGATAGAAGGCAAGAAATCCAGAATTTTTAAAAAGTGCATTAACTGTGAAATGATAGCTTCAGGATAGTACTGGGAGATTCTCACTTTTCACCTCAGTGAAAAACCATTTTTTTGTGCATGTTATTTATTGAATATGGATTCAGTAGCATTTACTGAGCCATGTATGATATACATCGAGTGCATCTTTAGAGCACCTACATAGGCCTTAAAGTTTTTAGAACTTTAATAAAGTTCTTAGAACTTTCATGAATAAATATTAGACAACATGTTAGTCATTAGCTTAATTTGCACTTTTAGCATGTGATATTCCTTCTCATGTTCAAAACTAATTTACTGAAAAATTCTAAAGTTTCTAAAGAGGGATTTATATAACACAGAGAGGTTATAGTCTACAGTCAACTACTGTCTACTTATTACAGAGGTCAATTATAAAACATAATTCTGCTAGTTTCTCTAATGTTCAAGTACATTTTATTTAGTACAAGTAAGGATGTAACTGACTGGTTTTCCTGGCCAACTCTTGACTAATATAGCTGGATAAAACTGAGTCCCTGAAGCAGAGATTCTGAGCTCTTGAAGTCAGGCTGTCTGAATGAATCTATTGTTAGCTGTGAATTAGCTTATGCATTTTTTTCATTGATTTCTAAGTTCTACCATATTCCACTGAAAGCTACTGTTACAATTCCTCAATGACAGTCATCATTGTATGAACTCATGCTGTGACACTAGGTTCTTCCAGAGCAATAGAGGGTTGCTACAACTCAAGGATCAAGGTTGAGTTGAAAAGTAAAGGAGCAGGACAAGGTGGCAGATGCCTACAATCCCAGCAGCTCAGGAGTCTGAGACAGGAGGATCCTGAGTTCAAAGCTAGCCTCAGCAAAAAGTGAGGTGCTAAGCAACTCAGTGAGACCCTGTCTCTAAATAAAATACATAATGGGGCTGGGAATGTGGCTCAGTGGTTGAGTGCCACTGAGTTCAATTTCAGGTACCTAAAATCAAACAAACAAACAAACAAACAAATAAATAAATAAAGGAAATCACAGAAAGGGAAGCTTCTCACTCTATTTGTGCTTAGACTTCAGATAGACTCGTTATGACACATGAGCCAAAAGAACCAGGAAAGGAGAAAGACCCTGTTAACTCACAGATCATCCACGGGGGGAGCAAGAAGAAGAGAAAGAGATGAGTATGAACCTGAACAACATCCAGACCTAATTTTGTACTTCAGTCTAGAGCCTGTTAGTTTTTAGTTTTTACACCTTATATGGGACCATGTAGATGTCATCTCCAAATTCATGGAGAGTTGAGGTTTACAAGAATCACATTAAAGACAGCTTCCATGTCCAAGGATAAACCACTGGCAGGGCTTGGCAGAAAAAAAAGCCATCCTTCCTTCTCTCCCAGGTTGTCCCTTGATCATTCAGTCTTCTTGTTCTAATTTAAATGGGTAAAAACAACACGAGGAAGTGGCTTTTATTTTTGCTACTGCCACTTCAGTTCTACCATGAAGGAGAGTGGTTTTAAAGCCTTGTGACGATTCGAGGCTCCTTCAGTGCTGACCCAGCAGTGCCTCACTGAGACCTTGACTGTCTGCCTTGGTCAGTGTTCCAAAGGTTATTTTGTAAACACGTGTCACTATGGGTGCACTAAACACAACCTGAGGATATATATATATATATATATATATATATATTTTTTTTTTTTTTAATCTAATCCTTAAGATCTTGTTTTATATGTCAGTGGATAGATCTATAAACCTGTATTTTAAATTCAATCACCATGTAACTCATACATGTCATCCCAGCTATGAGATGATTCTCCACAGTGGCAGATACCTCTACCAATCCTTGAATCTGAAATTGGGCTTATTCTTTGGTTTCTTGAGAGAAACCCATATTCTGTGAGTATACTACTGTAAAATGATTATGATTTTTATTGACCTCTCATTGGTTAATAATTTTGGGAAATAGATACATGTAGAGAGCACACTTAAGGCAAATTTTCATGGGAATTTAGTGTCAGAATAACAACAGTTTTGAAGCCACACAAAAAAGAATTTGCCTGTACATAGGTGAATCACATTATCTAGGAATCACTAAAATCCCAGGGCAGAAGAAACTGGTGCCAGATAATTTGTTAGGGATTCAAGAACTTTTATTCATTACTGTATTTATTTATTCAATACTAAGAATTACAGTTTTCATTTTTTTTTCATGGTTCTGGAGATCAAACTCAGGGCATTATGCACAATAGGAAAGTGCTCTGCTGCTAAGCTACATCCCCAGCTATTTTTCAATTTTTAATCAGTATGTATCTAATAAAAAATTATTTTTCTTTGAAAGACTTTTATTAAATTGTGTCTCTTTTAGTTTATATCATAAACATGAAACAATGTGGTATTCAAACAGTGGAATTTCCTGAACCAAATTTTATTTTCACATTTAAGAAATATTAGTTAACCACCTGCTAAGTTCTTGACATTGTTCCAGGTGTGGGAATAGTGCGGTTCTAGTCCCTACTATCCAAAGTCATCTACAGATGACTAAACGTGTTGGCATTCCTCTGATGTTATCCAAAACTTGCTCAGATGATTTTCTCAGTGGATCATATAATATCCACAATGGCTGAATAAGAGAAGGTAAAATTAAGTTATTCTTACAAACGGCATGGCATGGAGTTTTCAAGGAATCTGATGTTTAGGGTAAAATTAAGCTTATGAAAAGTAATAACTATTCTTTAGGATTATGATGGACCATCCAACATCTAACAGGTATCTTAGAAAAGAAGCCAGAGGCAGAGTTACAGTACTGGACTAGAGAAAGCAGGACAACAATCTGCTGAGTTTCCAACCTTGCCCACAAGGGGGTGCATCTTCTCACTCTCCCCCCCACCTTCCTGTTTTACTTCTGAGCTCACATGCATCCTCTCACTCTGACATGAAACTTTCCTTACACTGTGAATTCCAGATCCAAAGACCGCAGAGGCTCTGAAAATGAACTGTGTCCCAGAACCAGTGATTGTACAAGTCTTAATGTTTGGTAAGGAGACTGGCACATAGAGCTTAGAGCCTTTGTTTCCACATGCAGATGCATAATTTTCTCTAAAAGGGGATCATAATCAAGATAACTTGCACTACGTTGTTATTATTTTTCTTCTTAGGAGGAACCAATGGAAACTCAGTAATCCAGACAGAAGGACATACAACCCTCTCTGACTGTGAACTGTTCCTATGAAACCTCACAGTACCTGTCGCTATTCTGGTATGTTCAATACCCTGGAGAAGGTCTACAGCTCCTACTGAAAGCCATGGAGGCCAATGATAAAGGAAGTGAGAAAGGTTTTGAAGCCATATACAGGAAAGAAACTGCCTCCTTCCGCTTGGAGAAAGCCTCAGTCCAACAGTCAGACTCGGCTGTGTATTACTGTGCTCTGGGTGACACAGTGGCAGGGGGAGCTGAGCACAAACTCTGAGCAGCATCCAGGAGATCCTGTGGGATCACTTTGGTTTAAGGACAAAGAACTAGTCTACTGCTGCAGACACCTACCAGGCACTGCTATAAAAGTCTTCCAAACTAACCCTAAAGACATACAGGAGAACACACAGTAAATTTGCCTCACATAAGATTCTTCAGAGGTTAGACTGGAATCTATCCCCACAGTTTCTTAACTATTTCTGAAACTTATGATTTTAAAAGCATAAAACCTCAAGGTGAATGAAATGATATATATGTTCATCCTTGTATATAATTTTATTTCCTGATCTTGTCTCAGGTCCTACAGGAAAATATTGTTTATAGACACAGCTGTGGATTCTAAGGGTGTAAATGCTTATTGACTTCATAAGAGGCTGATGATTTCTGAGGGAAGTTTTAGTGCAAGAAATAGTAAATTCTTAAAGAAAGAAAAAAATAAAAATGTAAGGAATGAAGGGGGAGTAGGAAGGTCCACATTTGGAAAGATAAGATGAACATTTTTCTTACTACAGGGACACAGCCACATCAATGTTTATAGCAGCACAATTCACAATAGCTAGATTGTAGAACCCACCCCGATGCCCATCAACAGATAAATGGATAGGAAAACTTCAGTATATATACACAATGGAACACTACTCAGCGCTAAAAGAGAATAAAATCATGGCATTTGCAAGTAAATGGATGGAGTTGGAGAAAATAATGCTAAGTGAAGTTATCCAATCTCAAAAAACCAAAGGTTGAATGATCTCTTTGATATGAAGATACTAACTTATAAAGGCAAGAGAGAGGGAATAAGAGGAATGAAAGAGCTTTAAATAGAACAAAGAGTGGGGAGGGAGGGTAGGGGTCAATGGGATAGGAATAATGGCATACTGAGTTATCCATGATTACCCTAAATACATGTATGAAGACAAAATTGTTGTAAAAATACTTTATATTAAACCAGCAACTTGAAAAATTGTGCTCTTTATATGTAATATGAAATGAAATGTACTCTGCAAACGCGTATAACAAATTAGAATAATAAAAATTTTAAAAAATGGTACAAATGAAGGTGAAAATTTTCACTAGACTATAATTTGTCAAAATCACTGAAGAATTATGAAAAGGCCAGAAAATTTTTTATAAAAGTAACTTGGAAACACAAGATCAAGAGAGAGCTATTGATTATTATTTATTTAAAAAATATTTTAGTCTGATTCTTTCTCATAATGAATTTTCATTTCAGTATTTTTAGTGTTGCCATAGACTGTCAGATGAATATTATGCATAAGTGCTTGTAATAAAATTATATTGTTTTCAAAGGGCAGAAAATGATACAAAATCAATCTTAATTGTATATGTACTTGATATAAATGTTAAAATTTCAATATTAGATTAATATTTATATTCCAAGCTTAGTAAATTATTAATAGCACTATTAAATTTGATGTATCATAACTACATATTAATTCGGTTTGGATTAAATATATTTATTTTTTATTGTAAAAAAAGATGAACATTTTTTAGTTTCTTTGGGGAATTACATGCATACATACAAGAGGAGTTCTCCAAAAATGATTACTGATGACCAAGAACCATTGAGATACCTTTCTTCATAATTTCTCAGCAAGCTGCCTTTCTATTAGTAGGATAGTATCTGAGATAGATAGGAAGTGTCCAGGATCTGGAGTATGAAAATTCTACTGGGATAAAATTATTTCCCTGTAGTTTTGTGGGAATCCCAACTTCCCCAAAATCACTGCATCATTTCTCCCACAGAAGGGGAGGAGTAGCTAGATGGAGTGGGAGATGGTGGCCAGGGACATATATAAAAGAGGAAGGAAGACAAAGAAGAAGAATCTTCGGATTTAATTGCAGATAACTTTGTATCTTTGCAAATATTGGAGATTTTCTTTTGTCTTGTCTATTGTTAGTACTTAATGTGTATCAGTTTATTGACCCATTAAGAGTGCATTTTGCTTGTAGGAAGGTTTCTTGAGCACAATAAATGAGAGTGAGGAGATGGAATACATTATTTTCTGTCTCAGAGTCTGCAGAAGAATGCCATTTGGCAGATTACTGACATTGTCATTGTCATTGAAGAAACATTGTCCATAAATCTTTGCTTTTTTATCAATATCCATTTTTAGGCTTCCCTCCTATCTTTTTATTTTTTGTTCAGAAGCCCAACTCTACATCTTATTAGTTAGTTGATTGAATAGCTACTCATACAATATAAATAATTTATGTTCATAGGATAAGACAACTTCAAATTGGTTCAAATAATATACAGAAGAAACCATTTTTTGTGTGTGAAGTATGGCAGATTGAACACATGTTACTTCTGTCTAACACTCCAACAAGAGGGTATTTAAGAAGCAAAATTACATGATCACAAAGACAATGGAAAAGAAGAACATAAGAGATGGAATGCCAGAAATACCTGAAAAGTTGAAGCAAAAATATAAATATAACAGACTTCAAAGAGCCGAGAAATGTGAAACCAAAGCTTGTAGAAGGGAATCCAGGAAGTAGCCATCCAAGTCCAGTGTTATGTTCGGCCCAGGAACTGGAGGCAACAGACTTTACTTTTGAATACTGGGAGATGATGATTCTTGGAGAGGTGTCTGGCCTTAAAACAGCAGAACTTCTTAAAGGACTTTATAAGTAGCACTGCAACCCCCTCCTCCACCACGATCTACAACAACAACTCCCACTTATCAAGTGACAAAAGAGCATACATTTACTCTCTGGAAACAGACTCTACATTTGGGGACACCAGATAAATATGTTTGCAGTGACACCAAATAAATTTGGGAGTGGGGGAGGTGAAGTGTCAAGTTGAAAATAGGTGAAATTCATAAATTTCTGTTTCATAGTGTGAGACCTTTGGCTTCTATTACATTCAGCTTTTATTTGGCTTTCACTAAATGAATGTGTGGTAGGAGAGTTTTTAGAGTATTCCTTTCTTTAAAACTGGTGATAGTCCTACTTACTTGGAAGACTGAGTCAGGAGGACTGTGAATTTGAGGTCAGCTTGCAAAACTTATGAGACCATTTTTCAAGACAAAAGTTAAAAGGATTGGTGATGTAGGTCAATGTTTAGAGTGCTTGTCTAGCATGTGCAAGGCCCTGTATTCAATCTTCAATAACACACACACACACACACACACACACACACACACACACATCCAAAACAAACAAAAAACTGGTGGCAGGGATGGGGCTGGGGCTATAGCTCAGTGGTAGAGCACTTGCCTCACATGTGTGAGGCAGTGGGTTCAATCCTTGGCACCACATAAAAATAAATAAATGAATAAGATAAAAGTATTGTGTCCATCTATAACTAAAAAAAAAAAAAAAAAAGTGGTGGGGCTGGGTTTTTGGCTAAGTGGTAGAGCGCTCACCTAGCACATGCAGGGCACTGGGTTAGATTTCCAACACCACATAAAAATAAGATAAAGATATTGTGTCAAACTAAAAAACAAAATATTTTAAAAAACACTGTTAGCAAAAGTAGCTTCTTATTAGCCTAGAAAACTCATAAAGTTTAATCAGATTTCTGGCCCCAATGTAAAAATGGGCCATCACTGATATAACCAGTTTGTTCATGATCCTATATATAGAAGACTACAAAAACTCCACCAGAAGATATCTACAGCTGAAAAAGAATTCAGCAAAGCAAGTGGAAAAAGGTCAATATATAAAAGTCAATAACTTTGCTAGCTCCAATAATGAATCTGCTGAGAAAGAAATCAGGAAAACTCTACCATTCACAATAACCTCAAAACCCAAAAATACTTGGGAATAAATCTAACCAAGGAGTGAAAGACCTCTATGATAAAAAAATATAGAATGCTGAATAAATAAATTGAAGAAGATCTTAAAATATGGAAAGATCTCCCATGTTCATGGATAGGCAGAATTAATATTGTCAAAATGGTCATGTTACCAAGAGCAATATTCAACGCACTTCCCATCAAATTACCAATGAACTTTCTCAAAGAACTAGGAAAAAACAGTGTTAAAGATTTATGTGGAGTAATAAAAGACCTAGAATAGCCAACACAGTCCTGATCAAGAAGAGCAATTCTGGAGGCATCGTACTACCTGATCTCCAATTATACTACAGAGCTATAGTAACCCAAACAGCATGATACTGGCATCAAAACAGACATGAACACAAATGGAATAGAGTAGAAGCCACAGAGACAAGCCCCTATAGATACAATTATTTGATATTTGACAGAGGTACTAAAATATACACTGTAGAAAAGATAGCCTTTTAAACAAACGGTGCTGGGAAAATGGATATCCATATGTAGATAAATGAAACTAGATCCCTATCTTTCATCCTGCATAAAAAATCAAATCAAAGTAGATCAAAGACCTAAGAATTAGATCAGAAACCTTGCAACTGCTAGAGGAAAACGGGCTCAACATTCCAATAATAATGGCATAGGCACTGCCTTATCAAGATTCCCAAAAGTGCAAGGAATAGAACCAAGAATCAATAAGTGGGATGGAATCAAATTAAGAGGTTCTGTAGAGCAAAGAAAATAAGTGCATGAAAAGGGAACCTAAAAAATAGGCAAAAATCTTTTGCCAGATACTTCTTTAACAGGATTAATAGCCAGAATATATAAAGTACTTTAAAAACAACTCAAATAATCCAATCAATAAATGGGCAAAAGAAACACATATTTCATTTTTTAAAATTTTAATTTAATTTAATTTGTAATACATGTTTTTAGAGTGCAATTCCTTTCATATTACATATAAAGAACACGTTTTCTAAGTCATTGGTTTCACACAAAGTATTTTCATACCATTTGAGTTTTTATACATGCACTTAGTATATTGATGTCCAACTCCTTCTGCCATTGTTTCTATCACCTTGCCCCTTTCCCTCCCCCCATTTTTTCTATTTAACATTTCTTCATTCCTCTCATCCCCCCTCCCTTGCCACTATAATTCAGTATCATCATAGCAAAGAAATCAGTCGACCTTTGGTTTTCTGGTATTGGATGACTTCACTTAGCATTATTTCCTCCAACTCCATCCATTTACCTGCAAATGCCATGATTTTATTCTCTTTTAGTGCTGAGTAGTGTTTCATTGTGTATATATACCAAAGTTTCCCTATCCATTCATCTATTGATGGGCATCAGGTTGTTTCCACAATCTAGCTATTGTGAATTGTGCTGCTATGAACATTAATGTGGTTGTGTCCCTGTAATATGCTATTTTTAAGTCCTTTGGGTATAGACTGAGAGTGGGATAGCTGGGTCAAATGGTGGTTCCATTCCAAGTTTTCCTAGGAATCTCCATACTACTTTCCAAATTGGCTGCACCAATTTGCAGCCCCACCAGAAATGTAAGAGTGTGCCCCTTTCCCCACATCCTCGCTAGCATTTATTGTTGTTTGTGTTTTTGATAGCTGCCATTCTGACTGGTGTGAGATGAAATCTTAGAGTAGATTCGATCTGCATTTCTCTAATTACTAGAAATGTTGAACATTTTTTCATATATTTGTTGATTGATTGTATATCTTCTTCTGAGAAGTGTCCGTTCATTTCCTTAGCCCATTTATTTATTGTTTTTGTTTTTGTTTTTGGTTTCAAGGTTTTTGAGAGCTTTATCTATCCTTGAAGTTAATGTTCTGTCTGATGTGCATGTGGTAAAAATTTGCTCTCATTCTGTAAGTTCTCTGTTCACCTCACTGATTGTTTCTTTTGCTGAGAAGAAGCTTTTTAGTTTGAATCCATCCAATTTATTAATGTTTAGTTTTAGTTCTTGCATTATAGGGGTCTTATTGAGGAAATTGGGGCCTAATACAACATGTTAGAGATTTGGGCCTACTTTTTCCTCTATTAGGATCAAGGTCTCTAGTTTAATTCCTAGGTCCTTGATCCACTTTGAGTTGAATTTTGTGCATGGAGAGAGATAGAAGTTTAATTTCATTTTATTACATAAGGATTTCCAGTTTTCCCAACACCATTTGTTGAAGAGACTGTCTTTTCTCCCAATGTATGTTTTTGGCACCTTTGTCTAATATAAGTGTAGATGTGTGGGTTAGTCTCTGTGTCTTCTATTCTGTACCATTGGTCTACTGGTCTATTTTGGTGCCAATACCATGCTGTTTTATTTACTATTGCTTTGTAATACAATTTAAGGTCTGGAATAGTAGTGCTACCAGCTTCACTGAAACAGACATTTCTTAAAAGAAGAAATAGAAATGGCCAACAAATATATGAAAAAATGTTCAATATCCTGACAATCAGGGAAATGCAAATGGAAATTGCATTGAGATTTTATCTCATAGAATGGCAATCATTAAGAGTATAAATAATAATAAATGCTGACGAAGATGTGGGGGTAAAATATACACTCATACATTGTTAGTGAGACTACAAATTTGTATAATGACTTTGGAAAGCAGTATAGAAATTCCTCAAAAATTTCAGAATTAAAACACCATATGACCCATCTCTTCCTCTCCTTGGTATTTATCTAAAATAACTTAATCAGGGTACTACAGCCATCTAGACACATCAATGTTCATAGTAACACAATTCAAAATAGCCAAGTTATGGAACCACCCAGGTGCTTGTCAACAGATGAATGGATAAAGAGTATGGGATATATATATATATATATATATATGTATATATATATATATATATGGAGTTTAAAACTCAGCCATAAAGAAAAATAAAATTATGTCATTTGCAAATTGATAGTACTAGAGAACATCATGCTAAGTGAAATAAGCCAGACTCAAAAAGTTAAGGATCAGATGCTTTCTTTCATATGCATATTAGAGTGAAATAAGGAAAACAAGGAGAGGGATCCTATGAAAACAGAAAAAGAGATCAGTGGAGTAGGGGAAGGGGATTGAGGGTAAGGGAGGAGAAACAGGAAAAGGGAGGAAACATGGAATAAAATTGGCCAAAGATATGCTATGTACATATATGAATATACCACAGTGAATTTCACCTTTATGTATATCTATAAAGCACCAAATAAGAAAAAACAAATAAACCAAGGAAGATCAGTGGAGTAGAACAAAAGGAGAGACAAAGGGAGAGAAAGGAAATACTAGAGACTGAAATGGAACAAATTACATTTCATGCATGTATGATTATATCAAAATGATTCCCATTATTCTATATATATTATAATGCACTAATAAATATTTAAAAATGTATCTTAGATATCTATTTTTAGCAGATTGATATAGTGCTTTATTTAAAACACGTGAAAAAAATAATATGCATCCTTATCATATGTATATAAAAATATGTACAGTGCACAAAACAGTTTTTTGTAGTTATTTCACATCCTTGTTGGCCATATACTTAGGAAAGAAATGGTTTTAGTATGACCACCAGTAATAGCAATGCAATTTCTTGGGCTCATAGTTGTGTCTGTTTAAAATCCCTAACCAGATGAATAGACTTTGTGCAGGTATTAAAAAAAAAAGAACTAGCAAGGTCAAGAAATTCACAAAGTATAAACTATAGGAAGGTAATTACTGATTTAGATATTTCCTTTTTATTAAAATAAGTATGTTACATTTCTTAGTTGCCTGGAAATCACTACCAAGAGCAAGATAAAAAGATTCTACTATACCAAGGGTAGCAGCACAGTGTGTACATTGAGGTGTGGTGTGTAGCCAATTTTCTGTTGCAATCTTTTTGTCTTCCCTAAGTCCACCATCAGTTGTGCTGTTTTATGGAGGAGCCACCCTGCTCATGGGAATAATATTAGTACCATGTGTAACACTGCATGCTTCATTCCAGCAGTAAAAGTCACACTGTTCCATCCTGGGAAAGACTGCTCATAAATAGCATGTTTCACTCTCAGTTCATGCAAATAGTTCTATGGTTCTTCCATATAGTTGAGGTGCCCCTAGGCAGAGGACTATCTCCTGAATTTGGCCACATTACTAGTAATGACTCCACACTTTAATCAGTGTAACTGGTGTAAAGCCCACTCCTGGGCTCTCCCTGGCCCTTCTGGGCCCTTCCCTCTCTTCTTCCTTCTCCTAACTCTACTAAGACTTTGGCCCACTAGGTCCTAGTGTACCAGACCCAGGGCAAGAGGGCAAGCCAAGGACACTAGTTGCAGAACTAGAGTCAACGGTGGTTGGCTTTAAACATGATTTTAGAAAAGCCCATTTCTAATATTCATTATGCTACTCATTATGCCACTGCTTTTGCCAATAAAACCAGTATCTGATAGTCCCTGTGATTTTTAACAGTAGTTAAGGCTGCAATCAAGGTGTAGGTGGCTGAATTGTGGTTTCTTCTGTCTTGGCTTCTGTTACAGTGGTAGCTGCTTTTTTGAAGTTTGCTTTCTTGACCAGGTCAATTGACTTGCCTTATAGCAGTAACTAAATTGAACTAGCACATACTCCATATCCCATGATCTATGTTGGAAAAAAATTCATGTTAATCATATATATATATATATATATATATGTATATATATATATATATACATATATATATATATATATATGGCTTCTTACTTGTTGACATACAGACATTCTGAACAATTTTTTAGATAATCATTTATATTAAGTTCTGAAGATTTATAAGTCATGAAATTTTAGCCTTATTTTCAACAGTTATTTCAGAGTACTATTTAAAAGCATGTTGCTATAGACAGTGAATAGTAAAATATTGAAAAGTTTATATAACATATGAAGAAAATTTAATATCAAATACACCCAACACAAATTTTCAATCTTCTTAGCACTTTAGCACAGTTGTTAGGATAATTAGATCTTGAGACCAAATTCTTAATATCAAAGACAAAGGAGCCCCCCACTTTTTTTTGGAACTGGGGATGGAACATTTGGGTGCTTATCCATGGGATTGAACTCAGGGTCCTTAACTGTGGAGCCACATCTCCATCCCTTTTTATTTTGAGATGGGTTCTTACTAAGTTGCAGAGGGCCTCAATAAATTGTCAGGCTTTCTTTGAACTTGGGATACTCCTGCCTCAACCTCCCCAGTTGTTGGGATTACTGGTGTGCATCACCACACTCAGCAGGAGATTTTTTATTTAGGAAACAAGTGTACTAAAACATAGGCAAATGAAATAGATTGTTGAAATGTTGAAGGAAATTTACATGTTTAGTTTTGATCCAAATTGCTATTCATGATTGGCTTCATTATGTAAAAGGATATTAAAAACTGACTCTTGCATGAGTTTTCTAGGGCTGCCATAACAAAGTGCCATAAACAGCATGATTCTAACAACAGACATTTATTTTCTCCCAGTTCTGGAGACTGGAAGTCCAAGGTCAAGGTATCAGCAGGATTAGTTCTTCTGAGGCCTCTCCTTGGCAAGCAGGTGACACCTTCTCAGTGAGTCCTCATGTGGTATTCCTCTGAGAATGTGCATGTCTGTGCCCAAATTTCCTCCTTTGCTGAGAACATCAGTCATTTTGAAGTGGAACCCAGCCATCAGACTTCATTTTACCTTAATTGCTTCTTTTTTTTAAACATTTTAATTAGTTCTAATCAGTTATACATGACAGTAGAAAACACTTTGATTCATTGTACACAAATAGAGTAGAATTTTTCACTTTTCTGATTTTATGTTTTAATTACTTACATAATGACATTTTCTTCAAAGACTATCACATATTGAGGTCCTTAGGGTTAGGGCTTTAACATTGTGGGTGGGACACAATTGATTTCATAACTGTTCACAATTCAGTTCATAGTTCAACACCTGTTGAAGTCTCCCTGATTCAATACTGCATGAATCTCTGGTGCACACAGTCATCCAATATATAGTTATGATGGTGAGCTTTCCCTGCCTT
This sequence comes from Tamias sibiricus, assembly GCA_025594165.1. Taxonomy (NCBI): domain Eukaryota; kingdom Metazoa; phylum Chordata; class Mammalia; order Rodentia; family Sciuridae; genus Tamias; species Tamias sibiricus. The sequence continues at coordinate 85,950,839 of CM046659.1, forward strand.
AGTGTGTTTTCAGAGGAACTAGAAACATACAATTATGAATAATTTATAAAATATTCCAAACTCTAAAATAATGGAGGTAGAGGAACCAGTAATACAAATTTAAAAGCTGTTATTCAGATGTGGCTTCTTTCTCCTTTACTATCTCAGGATACAGAATTTTCTCATTTTTAGTTTTCTCTTTTTCTGTGGCTAAATCTTCAATTAATCTTGGTATTATGTTCCTATCTATTTTCTTTTCTTTCCCAATCTTGCTTTCCCTCTGAATGCTAATCTTTCTTTCTTTCTTCCTTTCTTTTCCCCCATTCTTCCCTCTCTTCCTTCCTTACGACCCTTTTCCCCTCTGATCAGATTTTACCTCTGCAGGTGCTAATGTGGCTGAATAACTTGCAGTTATCCTCTTGTGTGCCTCTTTTATTGCCAAAATGGGCCTACTTCTGGGACATTTTAGATGTGTGGTTTAGTGGATGTAGGTGGGATTCAGTCCTTGCACACAGGTGCATGCAGTGTTACACATGTATCAAGTAAAAAGTACAAATGAAATACTATATGTTGGCTGTTATTTCACATGTATGAAAATGCTTGTAAATTTATAGCAAAACCCCTGGGAGCTTTGTCTGCAAACTGAAAGATGAAGGAAGAGTTGGGGTGATGAGTGCTGAAAGGGCCAAGATTGTAGGGGAACACAGAGGGAGTTTTGGTCCATGTGTAATGTTTTATTATTATTAATAATTCATATATTCATAAATTTTTCACAATACTAAACCTAACACAAAAGTCATCAAAGCCATGATAAAGAGTTATTAGTACTCTTGTCTGTCTTTCTCACAAGAAGACAGGGGAGGGAGGAGAAAATGTTCACCTTCTTCAGAAAGTTTTGTCTGATCACCTCATATGTCAGTGCCCTCTTCCCTCTGGGGTCATGCACCTTCACATCACGCTCTTCTCAGGGTCCTACTCTTCGATATCATTAGAGATATGTGTATTTTTGTCTTTTCCAGTAGACAATAAATGAGTGTACTCTCATGTATTCTTCTTTTCCACTTCCAATACAACTTCAATAAATGTTTATAGCTTAATTTTGAACTAAATAGAGAAAATATAATCAACATCACAGAATGATAACTGCTTATTTTAAAATATAATATCCATAAAATGTCATTTTAAAAGTGGCCCTGGTCTTCTTTGTGCTGCTGGGGATCAAGCAGAGCCTCATGCCATATGCTCTACCACAGAACTATACCCCAAATCCTAGAAGTGGTTCATTTTTAACCCCCATTGAATCTAGAAGGTCTTTTCCCCCCTGACCATCTGCATTTCCTGCACAAGGGAAAATGCAGTGAGTGGGGCTGGGTTGAGTGACTGTGGAGGACTTGGTTGGTCTTCAGGATCTATGTTGATGGCTCTGTCCACAAGGGGGCACTCGAGGCTGCAGGAGGAATGACTTCTGAGGATCCCAGAGGGTGACTAGGTAAAGAGAGGAGACCAAAGAATGTGAACCAGCCAGATCACATACAGCAAGAGGGCAGCCTGTGTTTGTATAAGTTCATCTCACGTCTCAAGCTCTGCCATTCTATATAAACCCCCAGTAAGCTGGAGCCCATATGCTTATAAATCCATCATATGCATATCCTATTTTTCTTTTAATTGATTGAATTTTTTTGGAAACATTTTCAATGCAAATGGTGATCTGTTGACTTCAAGAAATTGTTTTACTTTTTACCACTCCTTGCATACTATCAAACAGTTTTCCTTTATGAGAATTTTAATATAATTGATTTTTCAAAAATCAACTCAGATGTGACTGGTGCTCAGTGAGTCAGGTGGAACCTGTTGCCTGGAAGAACAAGCTTGTCTGACCCAAGACCTGACACCTGCAGAGCAAGGAGAAGACCCAACAACCAGGCCAGCAGCCATGCAGAGGAGACTGGGGGCTCTGCTGGGGCTTCTGTGGGTGCAGCTTTGCTGTGAGTCGGGTTAATCCCAGATGGGGCTGTGGGTGTTGTAGGGCTTACAGTGTGAGGGAGGGCAGGGAGATCTGGCACCAAGTTCCCTCCCTGTCCTCCATCTTCAGGGGTGTGTCCTGGAATATTCCACAGGTTTTTAAACTGGCCATTGATTCCACAGTGATATCAACTGTGTTTGCTTTTCTCTTTCCAAGCAGGGGTGAGAGGGCAGCAGGTGGAACAGAGTCCTTTAGCCCTGAGGCTCCAGGAAGGAACCAGCACTACTCTGAGGTGCAATTTTTCCACCACCATTTACAATGTGCAGTGGTTCCAACAGAATCATGGAGGTGGCCTCATCAGTCTGTTTTACCTGGCTTCAGGAACAAAGGAGGAGGGAAGGTTAAAGGCAACAGTGGATACTAAGGAGCGCTTCAGCACCCTGCACATCTTCACCTCCCAGCTGGAAGACTCAGGCACCTACCTCTGTGCAGGGAGGCACAGTGCTCCCAGGGTACCTGCAGCCTGTCTCCAAACTGCAGCTACACCTGCAGCCACAGCCTCTGCCTTGGGCAGGATTTGCATAACTGTCTGCACAGCTATGGTGTCCTGATTCATGTCGTAATGCTGTTATCTCTGCTAACAGGAGACTTCTCAGCCCTTTCATACTACTTGGGTTTTTCTCCTAAAAAATTCTTTTCATGGAAAAAAAATATTCTTTCATGGAATCACTGGAACCTCTGAGAGGAATATGAGGGTCCATGTACTTTCAAAACAGACTCCATGGCAAAGTATATAAACTGCATATAAATTATTGTATAGAAAAATCTTGAGAAAATACGATCGTTCACAAGTAGAAAAGAAATAGTTCAGTTTTTCAGTTGATTGCACATTGTTCAATTTTACAGGGGAAAAGTGGGAAATATGTGAAATAATCTGTTGGGAAATATATGAAATAATCTGTTGTGGCCACCTACCAAGACTTCTCACAACCAAACTCAAAGTTTAAACCTGAATGTGAGCATTACTGCTGGGGGCCAGCCCCAGCCAGGGGGTACAATGAGAGCACTCAATGAAGTACGAAGGCAGAGAAGCAGCGATGGGGAAAATAACACACCGACACACGAGTCAGGCTGTGGAATCTTCTCTCTTTACTTTTTACTTTGTTGTAGGTTTTCAAGCATAATTTTTGGCCATACAGATTGTTTATACTTTCTTTGATGATTTCATCACAGACATGACTTAATTTATAGATTACATTTTAGACATATTAAATTTCTTTTTTCATACATTTCAAGGTTTTGAGTTCACTTGCACCTTTTCAAGGCCCTGTACATGACTGCCTGGGCATATTATAATTTCATCATTATTTATCTAATTAGTTTGGGTGAAAATTTATTTCTCACTGATTCCCTGAAACTGTTTTCTCCGCACACTATTCAGGCTGTCTGATAAAAGTCAACTTTCTCTGTCTGGGATTTCAAAGCACTATTGTTTTTCTTTTTATACCAGTTGTTTATAAAACCTAGAAGCAGGGAAAAGAGGGAGGCAAGGCTGAATGTTAGCTCATGAAGGACTTTTTGCTCTAAGGGATTTATATCTACTTTAAAAGTAAGAGAAATTTATTTTTAATCACAAAAGACTCTTAAAGCTTATTAACTAGAAATTAAGTACTTATAGAAAAAGATTTGTGTTACTCCTTTCAAGAAAAGATAAATGTACAGAGTTAGTCTGGATCTAAATAATTGAAATAGTGATACCTGGTGGCCATGTATGTGAATAAAGAACTGAACAGCAAGTAGAAGTCAAAGTTAACTCTTTCAACACCATGATATCTTTCATGAAAAAGGAGAGGGCTTTATAGAAAATGCCACAACACATTACAATTAAAATCTAATTACATCTCACTGTCTTTCATGTGAATATAAGGGTTGACTAGAAAGTCGTGGGACCCTGAGATTAAGAGGCATACAACTGGGCAACTCCAGTGATTCTGGGAGCAGGAGCAGCTTCCTGTGCATGTGACCTTTACGGTTTCAAAGGGCCTGGCACTCAGAAAGGGCCTGGAGCTTGATTAACATTCTGTTATCTCTGTCCTGAAATTCATAATAATTTTGTCTTTAAACTTGTGTTTTGGAAGTGAAGTCTTATAAGAGGCTGGAGCATGTGCATGAACAGAGGAGATACACAGAGCTTTGGGACAGGAGCACATACCAGCTCACACTCAAGGGCACAGTGGCAGCTTATGATCTGGCAGATCTTTGACCCATTCTAAGTGCAGATGCATGGTCTCTGGTGCTCTGTGTTACCTCCAAATATTTGGAAATCAATATTGCTAGTAAATTTTTACAAAATCAAAGCCTATATGTGAACATTGCAATAAAGCATTTTGGAGAGTTGTTTGAATCCTTTGAAAAGTTTAGAAGTTTCTACCTGAGCGTGGTGGTGCACACCTGTAGCACTGGTGATTCTGGAGCCTGAGACAGGAGGATCACGAATTCAAAGCCAGCCTCAGCAAAAGTAAATAAATACAAAATAGGGCTGAGATGTGGCTCACTGATTGAGTGCCCCTGAGTTCAATACCTGGTACCAAGCCCCCCAAAAAGTTCAGAAGCTTTCTAAATATTCATTTGCAGAATGAATATCCACAGGCTCAGAAATAGGAATTAAAAGTGAATTTAACAGCCTAAAGGAGAAGAGCACTATTTTCAAATGAACCAATTATTAAGATTCAGTGATAGATTGCTTATGGAAGCATTCTGAATTATACACAAATCATGAAGCCATATTCCATTGATCAGAAAATATCAGAAGAAACATTAAAATGCTGAGGTATAAATTTACATTTAAAATTAAATTCAGACTCTATGAAACTCATTTCTATGAGGAGTTAAATCGTACAAAAAGTGTTCCAAGAGAAACATCATCCACAGGTTTACTGAAATTTATATTTCAATTTAATTTATAAGATATTTTTGCTAACATTGTCATAGCATATAAAATACATCTAAAAGCCCCTGTATCTATTGCTTCATTTCTCCAAATTGGAAATTATCAGAAATTCAGTTTTCAACTTGCATTTACGAAGAGCACCTGACATCACTTGCAATTATAGTGCTTGATAATGAAGTTGCTAAAAGATTAAAATTTGAAAATCTAGTAAATTAAATTGACTAAGTGAAAGCTAGAAAGTTCCAATGACTAAGCAAGATGTCATAATTAGAAATAATTTAGTTATTTTTACATAAACTTATGACATTATTTTGTTTTGCATTTTGTTAAGTTTATGTTGATACTGCTGTATCACTATAAGTTCTATTTTCTTTTGTAAGTAATATCATATTTTATAAAGAGAACTCTGCATTATATTACTTAATGGCACTTTTTCTGGGTTTGAAAAAGATACCCCAAATGTTCATTTTGTGATGATTCCCACAAATGTTATAGACAGCCTTGGTTGGAATCTTGAACCCTGAACCAACACTTCAAAGGAAGGTGGTTGAGGCCAGAAAGCAATCAGAATGTTTAAGAAAGTGTCTTTTGCTAGCATATTAGTTACTCATCCATCTCTTCCTGGTTCCCCAATTTGCTCAAGTGTTTGTGTGTGTTTCCTTCAAGAGTGACATAATACATTGCAGATATAAATATAAGAAATAGATCTTCATAGAAGAGCATCCTGTTTATTCATGGGTCATTGATAGAATCACCCCATATCACTGCCTGTGAAGATCTTTGTACTTAGGTTCCCATCTTATCCCATTTTACTGTGGATGTAGTCTCTCCTTCATCCATAAGTCAGCAGTTATGTTGTAGGAAGAATGAAAACCCAGAGAGGAATTCATCTCTGCTTCTGAAGAGGGCCCAAGGACTGGTTAGGGTAACCTCATGCATAGAAAATCTCATATGAATGTGAAAATGACCTTGGAGTTCCATGGTGCAGGACATTTTATCTCCACTCTCATACCATTCCACGTTTCACGTGACCAGTCTTCCAGAAACATTTTCTCTGCCATATTTCATAGCTAGAAGAATTCTTAGCAGTCCTTTAGTCCATCTCAATTTACAAAGGCAGAAACTATATGCAATATGCTGGTATTACAAGATCATTTAGCACATGAATAGGAATAGAAGGAAACTGCATTTCCTCACTTCCTCCTTTGTGCATTCTGTCTGCAGCCTCATTCCTGTAGGACCATGCTGCTGAACAAAGAAATGGCCTCATGGAAGTCCAGACACTTGGAGCTCTGCAGTGTGTCTGGGAAAGCCTTGGCCTAATCAGTTCAACAACCAGAATAGAGCGCTCTAATTTGTGAAAATATTTGGTACTTTAGGCAGGAAAGGAGTCTCAGGTTAAGGCACAGTTATTCTGCCAACAAATCAGTTCACCATTCACTGGCTGTTATTGGAGTGAGACAAGTAGCAGGCCATCCTCAACACCCAGATCATCTCTAAGGCCTTTCCTAGAAGTGGCAATGTACAATAATTATGCCAGGTGGGATCCTTTGAAGAAAGGATACTAACATCACCAGCACCACTCCACCATTGTCAGTAAAATTGTCAGTGAAATTGAGACACTAAGGGGACGAGTTTCCTCCCACAATTTAGAGTCTGTGCAAGTGCTAGAAAAGAAATTTTTTTTTTAATGCCACAACTGAGACGGGCAAACAAAACCTAAAGTATCTGTATCTGAGAAAGAAGTTCACCCAGTGAAGAAGTTGAGAATATGGAGATTGAATGATAGAAAAGAAGAAGCTTAGAATGGAGAAATCTCATATATGTGGAAACATCTATTTTATATGTACAAACATGTATTCATATATAGAGTTGAGGGATATCCTCACAGCTGTCTTCAAATATTTAAGTGTATATGATGTGACTGAGGGATTAGATTTATTCTGTATAACTCGGTTACTAGTGAGTACCTATTATGGGGAAGACACTGTCACTTCTGGAAATGAGGCTGTCTTTCTTTGGCAGAATGCACTTTTCATGGTTAGTTTTTTAGGGTCAGTTTCCCTGTTTATACAATCCCTGCAGCAGGTAGAGGGAATATTTAGGCCTCACTGGATTTATTCTTACAGAAGCAATCAGAAAACATCAATAAATTAAAGTAGGTGAAAAAGGTTTTGGGCAGAGGGAGAGAATCCTTGAACCGTATAGGACTGAAAGTCTTAATGTTTTGTGGGACAGACTATTGTAGTAGAGTTTGAAAGAAAGCACAGCGGTCAAGATGGGAGTTCATGCCTCGAAGATTGGAAGACCACAGAATATAAAAGCATATGTGTTTAAAATTTTGAATCTGTAGGCTGTAGTTTTTTGAGAATCTCAACTCTTTGCTGAATACAAGCCACACAGCAATAGGAAAAGCCTTCTTAGTTCATATCAAATTTATAGTTATAAATCAACCCACTTTGTCAAACTGTTTCTAAAGTTGGAGCACTAATAACTCAAGAAATTATTTCCCTGCTGTCTAATCATTGAGACTCAATCTTTACTTTTTATCAGAACTATCCTTGCTGAAGGAAGAAACCATAGTTGGATTATTGGTACTGTCTATTATCTGGTATTGGCAAGTTATTGGCAAGGCCAGGCTTGGAGGAACAGAGTCTGAGATAACATGCATTCTAAATATCCAGTGGTCCTCTCTTACTATGATCTTTGATTTACATGTTCATTTTAGGAAGGGTTTTTCTCTGTGATAGGCAAATCCTGACCATAGATTGGGCTGAAAATTGAAGTATTTTTAAATATTTGTTTATGAGAGTGAAGCATGGTGCTATCTTGATTTCAAACATGTTGCCTCAATTCATTGCTGAAAAAACACCAACAGCATCTACTTCTTTGCAATGTATTAATAATGACTCAGTAGTGTGCACAAATATCTTCCTTGATCTCTACACACTCACTGTGCATGTAATCTCTGGTCTAAGACCTATTTTATTAGACCTATTGCTGCTTTTATGTTGCTGAGTCCCTCATGGGGAAGAGACTATTTAACCAGAGAGTTCAGTAGTTAGAGATGTGAACACAAGATAGCAATCTACCTCAGCTGATGCAAAATAGTTGGAGGGTAATTTGCAGTGAATTCTGAATCAAGAGGCTTAGGGAAGAAGAAGCGCCTTTTTCAAACTGGCTGGGTGGAGAAGATAAGAATAATTGTTAGAAGAAAAAAGGGACAACTTGATAGTAGAAGTGGGTCTCCTGGCTGGAGATCTCAAGTATATGGTTGATCCTAATGGGAAGAACAGTGAAGATAAGGATTCATCCATTACTCATATTCTTGTGGCTGCAGCTGAACTGTAAGTTGAGGGGTTTGTAGAGACAGAATTAGTTAGTGGATGTTCTTTAAATGTTTATGGAGAAGACTGGATTAGAATGGATGAGAAAATTTTGGTGGATGATTGTTGCTTAATAGATTTCCCCACTACTTTATTTTTACTGTAAGTTAAGATATAGAATATGATGTTTTGATATACAATATACATAGTGATAATGAAAGGTGGTTGAAGAAATGCTCAGGGAAAAGTCTGTGTATATTAGGGAATGTTCTTTAAATGTCCAGGGAGAAGAGCTGTTGTATTCATATCTCCTCTAGTTGCTGTAGAAAACTGAAAATTCTGAAGAGGAATCACATCCCAGTACCATCTTTTTTTCTTTTTCTTTCCCAGCAGTAATCAGAGGAGAGAAGGTGGAGCAGCATCCTTCTACCCTGAGAGTGCGGGAGAGAGACAGTGCTGTTATCAAGTGTACTTATTCAAACAGTGCCTCATCCTACTTCCCTTGGTATAAGCAAGAAGCTGGAAAAGGTCCCCAGATCATTATAGACATTCGTGCAAGTATGGAGCAAAATAAAATCCAAAGATTCATTGTTGTGTTGGATAAGAGAGCCAAACACTTCTCCCTGAACATCATAGCCACCCAGCCTGGAGACTCAGCTGTCTATTTCTATGCAGCCAGTGCACAATGCTGCCCAGACACCTGCATCCTATCCTTAAACCTGCCACTGGGCTGAGCCTTACCTGCTTGTTTTGCCACAGCCTTTTTAGAATAACATTTGCCAAATTGTTTGCTTGTAGGTGGAATATAGCACTTCAATATTAAAAGCTTATAATAAGAAGGTTAGGTTCAAGATGATGTAAAATGGGTCAGAACATTTGGATAGCTGATTGTGGATTAATAGATGATTTTTGACTCCTTTTCTTTCTTTCTTTCTTTCTTTTCTTTTTTTTTTTTTTTTATTTTGTGGTGCTGGGGATCAAACCTGGGACCTTGCACACCCTAGCCAAGCCCTCTGCTATTGAGCTACATCCCCAGAACTCAACTTTATTTTTTATTATAAATAGTTAATGGTATAGAATGTGATGTTTTGATATACATATACATAGAGAAATTGAGAAGCCAGATGAAGAGATGCATAGAGTGGTGGTGGAAGGGGTTTAAGCTTCATGCTGGCTCTGGGGGCCCCAAATTTGGGTACCTTCACATGTTTAGAAATCCTAGTGCTATGCTTACTTGATTCTTAATGGGAATTAGTTAGTAATGCTTTCTCTTGAAATCCAGACTTTAAATAGGAGTTTGCATTTGTTATTCAGATTTCTCTATTCAAACAACTCATAAGTTTCAATGTCATAATCCTTGTCAAGCATGGGCTTTTGACTCTTTAGAAAATTTTATTTGTTATTTTTTCTGATTATAAAATGTTATATGCCAAATGTAGAAAATATGTAAAAACTATTACTTCCATTTTTCTTTCTAAATGAAGCTCCAATTGTTTTAAGATAACTAAATTTATTCTAGGATACTTAGTTTTGATTACTACCTTATCTTTCTGGTGTATGTGAGGAAATTGTTATATGTGTTAATCCCCACTTTACTCAACTCTCATTTGTGGATCATAGAGGGAATTTTGATTGTAAGATAATTTAAAGATAGCTTACTGCAAATCTCTCTGCCAAATATTTATGGTTCAACAGAATCAATCACCATTATCTTCTTAAAAACATATCTTTTAATGTTGTAGATAAATTAATGAAAATGAAGAAGTTATGTAAACAATCACTCACCTGATTTTCCCTCCTCTGGCCCAGGGGGGGTCTTATGTCAAGAATGCCCATATTCTTCCTAAGGATTATGTGAGTGGTGGTTGGTGTGTGAGAATGATTCCTCTTGTCTGAGTTATTATGTTAGTTATCAGCCAATTGGCTGATTGTTAGAGTAAATTAGGTTTAAAACATCTGAACAGGAATAGTCAGTATTGTTCAGCCTTCAACTGGTTTTTCTTATTCTCTTCTCATCTAAAAAGGACTTGTGGAGATTCAGTGGGACTTTAGTCACAAGGCATGTTTAATTTAGCATGATCATATGCTCAAGCATCACCCCCCTCTCCAGTTTCTATAGTGTCTCTTAAACTGTGGGCCTTTGTGTTCATGACAAAAATGTCTAAGTAGCAAGAAGAATCAAGTATTTCAAGTATTTGTTGTTGATTTTCAGTAGAGACATATGAGATACATAAGGTTAAGAAAAGTTAAAGAGATTAAGAAACTTCATTGTCTCTGTAGCATTTGGAAGTTTTGAATTCCATGGATACATACTGACATAATTGTATATGTATATAGTTTTTGTAATTTGACCTTTTGAAGAAGAAGCCACAAGATCATCAATATGAACTAATTTGCCTTTCTATATGAATGGAATTTTACACTGTAGTCTGGAGCAGTAGTTATATATCCTGCCTATTATTGTACTTTTCAATTTTTGACATAAGACTAAAAAAATTTTTAAAAAATTTGCATGATAATAACAAGTATCCATTCTGGTTGTGGATACTTCTGGAATGACAAGAAGGCAATTATGAGATTTCCTTGAGTGAAAAATCTAATAAGTTGAATACTATGATAAGAAATCAATAGTATCTTATAATTAGTAAAGCTCCTGGTAGAAAAATGTTGGGCGTTTTTAGGGAACAAAACAATTGTACTGTATGTGATAGCATCAGATGTAATGGAGAGTCCAGTGTAAGATCTGAAGATGCTTCAACCCATCCAGAGGACAAGCTTTGACTAATTGAGCAAGAAATGGGTGATGACAGGCAAAGGGGTCTGTGTTCTTTGCAATGTTGTTGAGTGATATCTCTGGGGCACGTCCTTATCTTTAATGTTCACAGAAAAAGAAAGGTTTTTCACAATTGCTGATGTCGTGATCAGTTGTTCTAGGGTGGTTTCTGGCGTCACCCAGGACACTTTTCCTGGAGATCTGGGCATATTTGCTGAGGCTTATCAAGGTTCCCAGTTGAAAGAAAAGGAAAGTAATGAATTCAAAGGTTTAATAACTTAGTGACTAAACTTTGGTGTCTAATCTGGCCTTTATGAACAGCTTAGCTGGGAAAATTAAATTGAGAAGAGATGGGGACCTTTACAACAGGACTCAATGTCTCAAGTTTTCATTCTAATATTTTTGTAAAGGGCGTTTAATGTTTTTCTTCTGGTTGGGCCAAGATAGGCAACTGAATAGGCACTGGAAGTGTGGGGAGGAATATTATTATATTCATAAGAAGATGAAAAGAGCTGCAGTGACTAGTAAACACAGCTCAGACTTCTCTGGATGAAGTGATTGATTTCTACCTTTGAATAAACAACATATTGAAAGTTTACTGTGTCTCACCCTTCACATCCATGAAAAGAACAGTAACTAGTGGCTCTTAGAGGGATATGTGGAGGACCTACTCCAAAGAGATGGAAACTCACTTATAGGAAGATAAAGGATCATTTTCTCCTAAAATAGTCACCATCTTTTAAAATATGTAATTTCCCCTTTCGCTATAATATATTCCTGCATGATTTTTCAGTTCCATTGTTCTATTTGTTTAATTCCTTATCATCTCAGAAAGAATTTTTTTTTTTTTTTATACCAGGGATTGAACTCAAGGGCACTCAACCACTAAGCCACATCCCCAGGCCTATTTTGTATTTTATTAGATACAGAGTCTCACTAAGTTGCTTAGTGCTGCACTGTTGCTGAGGCTGGCTTTGAACTTGCCATCCTCCTGTCTTAGCCTCCCAAATCTCTGGGATTACAGGCATGTGCCCCATGGCAGGCTTATAATTTTTTATAGTAAATTTTATTACCTTTTGGGGTAAATCAACTCTCACTTTTTGAAGAAGTTTTTGATGATTCTAGCACAGTTATTTTTCAAATGCAAATATAAGGAAGTTACAATACCGGATCACTCATGAACCACCCATTCAACCTCTACCAACCCAATTATAGGGCATGAGAAAGTGGGGTTAAGGGTGGAAAGAGGAAATCAGAGAGAATAAATATTTGGTTAAATGTTAAAAAATATCCTGTCTCCCCCTTATTTTTCATTTCTAATGACTCTCCATTAAAACAAATGAAAAAAAAATGCTTGAGAACAAGGAAGTTGGAATTACATTCATTGAATATATTTACACATGAAGTATCAAATTGTTTATTATCTTTTAATTCAGGAAAGTGCTAATTTTCTGAATTTGTAAAGGGCCTTTTATGTTCTTCAATTGTATTTTGAAGCTTTTGATATTTATCTTCAATTGAATTTCTCTCTGTTATTCTTCTGTGTATATGCTCTTTCTTTCTTTCTTTCTTTCTTTTCTTTCTTTCTTTCTTTTCTTTTTCTTTCTTTCTTTCTTTCTTTTTCTTTTTTTTGTTTTTTGGTACCGGAAATTGAACTCAGGGGCACTCAACCACTGGGCCACATCTCCAGTCCTTTTTTGTATTTTATTAGAGACAGGGTCTCACTGAGTTGCTAGGTGCCTCGCCTTGCTGAGCCTGGCTTTGAACTCCTGATCCTCCTGTCTCAGCCTCCCAAGTGCTGGGATTACAGGTGTGTGCCACCTTGCCTGGTTGTGTGTATGCATTTTCAACTGAATTTTTTTTCATGTGTCCATTTTTTACCAGTATTCCATATACAAAGAAAGGTTATTTAAAAATATAGCAGTGGTCTTATACCTTAGAGTTTTCTCCCTTTCATGGCTTGGTTAATTTGCAATGTATACAAATTGCAATGTATACAAAGTACCTAGGCAATGAGATTTTATTTATGGAGCTAACCTCATCTTAATCCAACACCTAAAAAATTAGCATAAGGAAAACTGTTAATTCTTGAATAGAGATGCAAATCTTTAAGAACTTCAAAAACAAGAGGTAGTATGTTTACAGAATAATGCAGCTTGACTTTTAAAAATTGTATTCACTTACATATCCATTTATTTGAAATGACAATTGAGTACCCACTATGTGACAAATTTTGACCTGAGAATACCTTTCAGTTAATGGCCTTTTTATAACCTCTAGCACAAAAAAAGCTCAGATTCTGTATTCTAAGTCTACCTGGATAATACCAACCTTATCCATAAAATGATTAATAACTACTGGCTCTTAGAGAGGCATTGTGAAGGGCTGAGCATGAAATCTCTCTTTTCTATTAACTTGTTCTTCTCACCACCTTTTCTCCCAAAGCATTTGATGTCAAATGTTGGTCATTTTGCATACCCAAGGCCTTCTGTGCTCCATCATTGTAATACCACAGTACCAAATATTTATTCTCTCTGATTTCCTCCTTCTACCCTTAACCCCACTTCCTCATGCCCTATAATTGGGTTGGAGGAGGCTGAATGGGTGGTTCATGAGTGATCCTGTATTGTAACTTCCTTATATTTGCATTTGGAAAGCAGAGGTGTGGGTAGAAATATTAAAGGGAAGCATCTTCTACAACTTTTAAAAAAGCAATTTAAATTGTGGTAAAATCTGCATAACATAAAGCTTACCACTCCATCATTTTTATGCACACATTCCAGTGGTATTAAGTATATTCACACAGTTGTACAAGCACCCATCTGTGCAAAGCTTTTTATTTTGTAAAACTGAAGCTCTGTGCTGTACTGTGTTTATTCCAACCCAGCATCATACCAACCTATTTTGCATTATTGTCATGTATCACAATAGAATTTGAAGCAAATTTTAAGGAGTTCTACTGTGACATTTCCATACACGAATTTATTGAACTTTGATCCCCTCTCCATTGTTTTACTCTCCCTGGTACTGCACCATCACCCATTTACCTGTCCCCTTCACCTTCTCTAATAGTCACCCTTCTACTTGCAAGTCTTTTTTCTTCTCATTTGAGAGGAAATGTGTAATGCTTGTCTTTCTGCATCTGGCTTCCAAACAATATGTGGACCTGAAACTCTTACTTAAGCCTTTATCTATGAAGTTATTACAGATTGACTCTGTACTCAAAAGCTCCTTTATCTGAATCTGTGGAGAGAGATTGCCAGGAAACATTGGCCCAAGCCTCCATCTATATAAAAAGGCCTTAAGGCCAGACCTCCATTGGAGTGTAGCCTTAGCTGACTTGCATAACTGGGCGCCTTGTCTTGGAGCCAGTGATGCAGTGAGGAATAAAACACTGATCTTGGATCATTATGTATGGATCCAATTGCTTTAATTATCATGTTTCTTCTGTATAGGATTCATACTTCTTACTCTTCAATGATTTTGAAATTCTGGAGTCTTTGTGTATTGATTAAACACTATTACTTTCTACCCTTGGAAGCTATTATTAAAAAGATAACAGTCCTTAAAATTGATACTATTTTAAAACGGAGGAAATAATGATCTTTCCAATAGTAGTGATTTCTTAACCAAGACTAACTATTCATTTTTTTTTTGCCTTCATTTAACAAATACAAATTATGCACCTGGTAAATGTCAGTTACTGGTCAACATGTGGGATATAGTACTTCAAAATGCAGCAAGTCTCAATAATGACTTGACTTCTTATTACTTACTATAATGTTTTCATAACTTTTCTGTGGATTA
>CM046659.1:85965736-86013976 GCA_025594165.1 Tamias sibiricus
ACTTCATAGAATAAAGACTTAAGTAAGAGTTTCAGGTCCACATATTGTTTGGAAGCCAGATGCAGAAAGACAAGCATTACACATTTCCCCTCAAATGAGGAGAAAAAAAAAAGACTTGAAAGTAGAAGAGTGACTATTCGAGAAGGTGAAGGGGACAGATGAAGGGGTGATGTTGCAGTACCAGGGAGAGTAAAACAATGGAGACGGGACAGGATCAAAGCTCAATAAATTCATGTATGGAAATGTCACAGTAGAACTCCTTAAAATTTGCTGCAAAATCTATTGTGATATATGACAATAATGCAAAATAGGTTGGGATGATGCTGGGTTGGAAAAAACACAGTATAGCACAGAGTTTTCAGTTTTACCAAAAAAAAAAGCATTGCACAGATATGTGTTTGTACAACTGTGTGACTATACTTAATACCACTGGAGTGTGTACATAAAAATGATGGAGTGGTAAGCTTTATGTTATGCAGATTTACCACAATTTAATTGCTTTTTAAAAATTGGTAGAAGATGCTTCTCTTTAATATTTTCTACACTCACCTCTGCTTTCCAAAAGCAAATATAAGGAAGCTACAAAACAGATCACTCATGAGCCACCCATTCAGTCTCCTCCAACCCAATTATAGGGCATGAGGAAGTGGGGTTAAGGGTGAAAGGAGGAAATCGGAGAGAATAAATATTTGGTTCTGTGGTATACTGATAGATCACAGAAGGCCTGGGGTATACAAAATGACCAACATTTGACATCAAATGCTTTGGGAGTAAAAGTGGTGAGAAGAACAAGTGCATAGAAAAGAGATATTTCATGCTCAGCCCTTCACATAATGCCCCTCTAAGAGCCAGTAGTTATTAATCATTTTATGGATGAGGTTGTTATTATACAGGTAGACTTAGAATACACAAACTGAGCTTTTTTGTGCTAGAGGTTATAAAAAGGCCATTAACTGAAAGGAATTCTCAGGTTCAAAATTTGTCACATAGTGGGTACTCAATTATCATTTTGAATAAATGGATATGTAAGTGAATACAATTTTTAAAAGTCAAGCTGCATTATTCTGTAAACATACTGCCTCTTGTTTTTGAAGTTCTTAAATATTTGCATCTCTATTCAAGAATTAACAATTTTCCTTATGCTAATTTTTTTAGGTGTTGGATTAAGATGAGGCTAGCTCCAAAAATAAAATCTCATGCCTAGGTAGTGTATACACATTGCAAATTAATCAAGCCATGAAAGGAAGAAAACTCTAACGTATTTATCCACTGCTATATTTTTAAATAGCCTTTCTTTGTATATGGAATACTGGTAAAAAATGGACACATGAAAAAAAATTCAATTGAAAATGCATACACACAGCCAGGTGAGGTGGCACATGCCTGTAATACCAGAACGTGAGAGGCTGAGACAGGAGGATCAGGAGTTCAAAGCCAGGCTCAGCAAGGCGAGGCACCTAGCAACTCAGTGAGACCCTGTCTCTAATAAAATACAAAAAAGGGCTGGGGATGTGGCCCAGTGGTCGAGTGCCCCTGAGTTCAATTCCTGGTACCAAAACAAAAAAGAAAGAAAGAAAGAAAGAAAGAAAAGAAAGAAAGAAAGAAAGAAAGAAAGAAAGAAAATGCATACACACAGAAGAATATGTAATAACAGAGAAAAATTCAATTGAAGATAAATATCAGAAGCTTCAAAATACAATTGAAGAACATAAAAGACTCTTTACAAGTTGAGAAAAATTAGCACTTTCCTGAATTAAAAGATAATAAACAATTTGATACTTCATGTGTAAATATATTCAATGAATGTTAATTCCAACTTTCTTGTACTCAAGCATTTTTTTCCATTTGTTTTAATGGAGAGTCATTAGAAATGAAAAAAGGGGGGCATGATTTTTTTTGTAACATTTAACCAAATATTTATTCTCTTCGATTTCCTCCTTCCACCCTTAACCCCACTTTCTCATGCCCCTATAATTGGGTTGGTGGAGGCTGAATGGGTGGTTCATGAGTGATCCTGTATTGTAACTTCCTTATATTTGCATTTGAAAAATAACTGTGCAAGAATCATCAAAAACTTTTTCGAAAAGTGAGAGGACATTTACCCCAAAAGGTAATAAAATTCACTATAAAAAATGATAAGCTTGGCACGGTGGCACATGTCTGTAATCCCAGAGATTTGGGAGGCTAAGACAGGAGGATGGCAAGTTCAAAGCCAGCCTCAGCAACAGTGAGGCACTAAGCAACTCAGTGAGACTCTGTATCTAAATAAAATACAAATAAGCCTGGGGAATGTGGCTTAGTGGTTGAGTGCCCTTGAGTTCAATCCCTGGTATTAAAAAAAAAAATCTTTCTGAGATGATATGGAATTAAACAAATAGAACAATTGAAATGAAAAATTATGCAAGGAATATATTATAGTAAAAGGGGGAATTACATATTTTAAGGATGGTGACTATTTTAGGAGAAAACGATCCTTTATCTTCCTATAAGTGGGTTTCCATCTCTGTGGGGTAGGTCCTCCACATATCCCTCTAAAAAGCCAATAGTTACTGGTCTTTTCATGGATGTGAAGGGTGAGACACAGTAAACTGTTGGGACTTATGTCTGCCAAGGGAAGGACTTTGGCTGCTTACCACGCCCTTTGGAGGACAGGGGCTAAGCAAAGGGGTGTGGCTATGGCGTAGCGTGAGAGTCCGAACCTCCCTGCTGGTTGATTGGTTAGTTCTAGACCTATTTAAGTTCAGCACCTTGCCAATAAAGTTGAGTTTTTTTTGGCTTCTTGCTCTCTACAAAACTCCCTGGGTGTGGCGTGGTATCCGCCCAGCAGGCTGGTGGGAGACACTCAGCTATTTTTGTC
Organism: Tamias sibiricus; assembly: GCA_025594165.1. NCBI lineage: Eukaryota > Metazoa > Chordata > Mammalia > Rodentia > Sciuridae > Tamias > Tamias sibiricus. The sequence goes on from CM046659.1 coordinate 85,968,594, forward strand.
CGCTAAGCCCATCTTCCCCCGGTAAGTTACATTCTTTCTGTGGGCAGAAAGAAACCCCTTTTCGGGCCCCAAAAGGGGTGTAGCTTTAGACCGCGGCCCCATTAATAACTCAACAGTCCCGGCAGTAAACTTTCAATATGTTGTTTATTCAAAGGTAGAAATCAATCACATCATCCAGAGAAGTCTGAGTTGTGTTTACTAGTCACTGCAGCTCTTTTCACCTGCCTATAAATATAATAATATTCCCCCTCACTTCCAGTGCCTATTCAGTTGCCTATCTTGGCCCAAATAGAAGAAAAAAAATTAAACTCTTTACAAAAATATTATAATGAAAACTTGAGACATTGAGTCCTGTTGTAAAGGTCCCCATCTCTTCTCAATTTAATTTTCCCAGCTAAACTCTTCATAAAGGCCAGATTAAACACCAAAGTTTAGTCATTAAGTTATTAAACCTTTGAATTCATTATTTTCCTTTGGTTTCAACTGGGAACCTTGATAAGCCTCAGCAAATATGCCCAGATCTCCAGGAAAAGTGTCCTGGGTGACCCCAGAAACCACCCTAGAACAATCTGATCACGACATCAGCAATTGTGAAAAACCTTTCTTTTTCTGTGAACATTAAAGATAAGGACGTGCCCTAGAGATATCACTCAACAACATTGCAAAGAACACAGACCCCTTTGCCTGTCATCACCCATTTCTTGCTCAATTAGTCAAAGCTTGTCCTCTGGATGGGTTGAAGCATCTTCAGATCTTACACTGGACTCTCCATTACATCTGATGCTATCACATACAGTACAATTGTTTTGTTCCCTAAAAACGCCCAACATTTTTCTACCAGGAGCTTTACTAATTATAAGATACTATTGATTTCTTTTCATAGTATTCAACTTATTAGATTTTTCACTCAAGGAAATATCATAATTGCCTTCTTGTCATTCAAGAAGTATCCACAAAGCCGGGCGCGGTGGTGCATGCCTGTAATCCCAGCACTTTGGGAGACTGAGGCAGGAGGATTGCAAGTTCAAAGCCAGCCTCAGCAATGGCAAGGCACTTAGCAACTCAGTGAAACCCTGTCTCTAAATAAAATACAAAAAATGGCTGGGGATGTGGCCCAGTGGTTGAGTGCCCCTGAGTTCAATCCCCGGTACCACAAAACACACACAAAAAAAAAAAAAAAAAAAAAAGTATCCACAACCAGAATGGATACTTGTTATTATCATGCAAATTTTTTGAAAAAAAAATTTTTTAGTAAGTCTTATGTCAAAAATTGGAAAGTACAATAATAGGCAGGATATACAACTACTGCTCCAGACAACAGTGTAAAATTCCATTCATATGGAAAGGTAAATTAGTTCATATTGATGAACAATAGATACAGGGGCTTTCAGGTGTATCTTATATGTTATGACAATGTTAGCAAAAATATCTGATAAATCAGATTAAAATATAGATTTCAGTAAACCTATGGACGATGTTTCTCTTGGAACACTTTTTGTATGATTTAACTCCTCATACAAATCATTTTCATGGAGTCTGAACTTAATTTTAATGTAAATTTATACCTCAGCATTTTAATGTTTCTTCTGATATTTTATGTAACTTATGGATGTCTTATCAGTGGAATAAGGCTTCATGATTTGTGTATATGGCAGAAAAGCTTCCATAACCATTCTATCACTGAATCTTAATTATTGGTTCATTTGAAAATAGTGCTCTTCTCCATTAGGCTCTTATCTTCACATTTAATTCCTATTTCTGAGCCTGTGGATTTTCATTCTGCAAATGAATAGTTAGAAAGCTTCTGAACATTTTGGGGGGCTTGGTACCAGGTATTGAACTCAGGGTCACTCAATCATTGAGCTACATCCCCAGCACTATTTTGTATTTATTTATTAGTTATTTATTTACCTTTTTAAAGAAAGGGTCTCATTTGAGTTACTTAGTTCCTCACTTTTGCTGAGGCTGGCTTTGAACTTGTGACCCCCCTGTCTCAGCCTCCAGAACCACCAGTGTTACAGATGTGCACCACCATGCCCAGGAAGAAACTTCTAAACTTTTCAAAGGATTCAAACAATTCTCCAAAATGCTTTATTGCAATGTTCACATATAGCCTTTCATTTTGTAAAACATTACTAGCAACATTGATTTCCAAACATTTGGAGGTAACACAGAGCACCAGAGACCATGCACCTGCACTTAGAATGGGTCAAAGATCTGCCAGCTCATAAGCTGCCACTGTGACCTTGAGCCTGAGCTGGTATGTGCTCCTGTCCCAAAGCTCATATACATTTTCCAGCCTCTTATAAAGACTTCACTTCCAAAACACAAGTTCAAAGACACAGTTATTACAAATTTCAATACAGAGATAACAGAATGTTAAATCAAGCTTCAGGCCCTGTCTGAGTGCCAGGCCCTGTGGAACTGTACAGGTCACATGCAGAGGAAGCTGGTCCTGCTCCTAGAGTCATTGGAGTTGCCCAGTTCTATTCCTCTTAATCTCAGGGTCCAACTACTTATATTCCTAGAGTCACTGGAGTTGCCCAGTTGTATTCCTCTTAATCTCAGGGTCCAACTACTAGCCAACTCTTACATTCACATGAAAGACAGTGAAATGTAATTAGATTTGCATTATAATTGTTCCATATTCAGGTTTAAACTTTGGGTTTGGTTGTGAGAAATCTTGGTAGGTGTCTACAACAGATTGTTTCATATATATCCCACCTGCTTTCACTTTTTTCCTGGAAAATTGAACAATGTGCAATCAACTGAAAAACTGAACTATTTATTTTCTACTTGTGAACAATCACATTTTCTCAAAAATTTTTAACACAATAATTTATATGCAATTTATATACTTTGCAAGGAGTCTGTTTTAAAAGTACATGGACCCTGACATTCTTCTCAGAGGCTCCAGTGATTCCATAAAATATATTTTTCCATGCAAAAGAGTTTTTTAGGAGAAAAAGTGTCCAACCCAAGTGGGATGAAAGGGCTGAGAAGTCTCCTGTTGGCAGAGGTAACAGCATTATGACATGAATCAGAACACCATAGCTGTGCAGACAGTTGTTCAAGTCCTGCTTGGGGCAGAGGCTGTGGCTGCAGGTGTAGCTGCAGTTTGGTGACAGGCTGCAGGTCCCCTGGGAGCACTGTGCCTCCCTGTACAGAGGTAGGTGCCTGAGTCTTCCAGCTGGGAGATGGAGATGTGCAGGGTGCTGTTTCGCTCCTTAGTATCCACTGTTGCCTTTAACCTTCCCTCCTGCTTTGTTCCTGAAGCCAGGTTAAACAGACTGATGAGGCTGCCTCCACGATTCTGTCGGAACCACTGCACATTGTAAAGGGTGGTGGAAAAATTGCAGGTCAGAGTAGTGCTGGTTCCCTCCAGAAGCCTCAGGGCTGAAGGACTCTGTTCCACCTGCTGCCCTCTCACCCCTGCTTGGAAAGAGAAAAGCAAACACAGATGATGTCACTGGGGAATCAATGACCAGTTTACAAACCTGTAGAATATCCCAGGACACACCCCTGAGGATGGAAGACAGGGAGGGGCTTGGTGCCAGCTCTCCTTGCCCTTCCTCACACTATCATCCCTACAGCACCCCCACCCCATATGGGATAATCCTGACTCACAGCAAAGCTGCACCCACAGAAGCCCCAGCAGAACCCCCAGTCTGCTCTGCATGGCTGCTGGCCTGGTTGCTGGGGTCTTCTCCCTGCTCTGCAGGTGTCAGGTCTTGGGCCAGACAAGCTTGATCTTCCAGGCAACAGGTTCCACCTGACTCACTGAGCGCCAGTCACATCTGAGCTCTGTCCTTCCCCCTAACAGGGAGATCCACCCACAGTGGTACAGGGAGACAGCAGTGGTGGCTCCAGAATTGTGTGAGGACAGTGCAGGGAGTAGGGGACCTTGTTTTAGGTGAATGAAGATAAAAGGCTATGTTTTTACAACAGTTGATTTCAAAGAGTTTTATGTGAGGAAGGAGGATGATGCTTTAGAGAAGGAGCAATGTCTCAACTGGATGAAATGGAACACTGAAGAATCACAAAAACAGTAAGCCCATTTCTCAAGGTACATAGTTTGACAGAGATTGTTGAGAAAACAATTATATTAAAATTCTCATAAAGGAAAACTGTTTGATAGTATGCAATGAGTATTAAGAAGCAAAACAATTTCTTGAAGTCACCATTTGCATTGAAAATGTTTCCAAAAAAAATCAATCAATTAAAAGAAAAATAGGATATACATATGATGGATTTATAAGCATATGGGCTCCAGCTTACTGGGGGTTTATATAGAATGGCAGAGCTTGAAACGTGAGATGAACTTATACAAACACAGGCTGCCCTCTTGCTGTATGTGATCTGGCTGGTTCACATTCTTTGGTCTCCTCTCTTTACCTAGTCACCCTCTGGGATCCTCAGAAGTCATTCCTCCTGCAGCCTCGAGTGCCCCCTTGTGGACAGGGCCATCAACATAGATCCTGAAGACCAACCAAGTCCTCAGCAGTCACTCAACACAGCCCCACTCACTGCATGTTCCCTGGTGCAGGAAATGCAGATAGGGGGAAAAAGAGCTTCTAAACTCAATGGAGTTTTAAAAAATGAACCACTTCTATGATTTGAGGTGTAGCTCAGTGGTAGAGCACACGCTGTGAAGTGCTGGGTTCAATTCCCAGCACCACAAAAAACACCAGGGTCACTTTTAAAATGCCATTTTATTGATATTATATTTTAAAATAAGTTACTAGTTGTCATCCTGTTCCAATGGTTATATTTTCTGTGATTTAGCTCAAAACAAATCTGTAAACACTTATTCAGGTTGTATTGGAAGTGGAAAAGAAGAATGAATAAGAGAGGAGAAGACACTAGTTTATAGTCTACTAGAAAAGACAAAAATACACATATCTCTAATGTTATCAAAGAGTAAGACCCTGAGAGGAGCAAAAAGTGAAGGCACATGACCCTAGAGGCAGGGGAGCACTTACATATGGGTTGGTCAAACAAAATTTCTCTTGCCTTGTTATGAGAAAGACAGACGAGAATACAAATAATACTTTATCGTGGCTTTGATGATTTTGTGTTAGTTTTAATATTATGAAAAATTCATGAATATATGATTTATTAAAAGTAACAAAACACTACACATAGACCAAAACTCCCTCTTCGTTCCCCTACAATCCTGGCCCTTTCACTACTAATCACCCCAACTCTTCCTTCATCTTTCAATTTGCAGATAAAGCTTCAGTGTTTTGCTATGGATTTACAAGTATATTCACATATGTGAAAGAACAGTAAATATATAGTATTTCATTTATGGTTTTTTACTTGATACAAAATTATGTCTGTAACTTGCTTTATAAATTGATGATAAATCCTATAGGTTGTATTACATTAGCACAGATAAGTTCTGTTCCTGCCTTACCACATCATGGCATGTTTAGCTTATACACCCCTTCCTCTGTTGATGAACACTCAAGGTGTAGTAGGTTATTTGCTATGAAATATAACATGGAAGTAATCTGGGTAATTTATTCACATGTGCCATGTTTCCCTAGGAGCAGAGACAAGGGCAAGCAAAGACCATCCACATGACCAGTAAGGAGAAGTATTCCAGGGATGTGGGAAGACCTGGGACAAAAGTTCTGAGGAATAAGGGGTGAATTCATGTTCTAATTATTGTGTTTGGATTTTATTTTTATTGCTTTTCCTGTCTGTGCATTAGAGCTATAGATTTTCAGGTAACTTGATGAACTCTAAAATAACTGTTCTACATATAGTTGGTGTGTAGTTTCCTCCAGCCAGCCACTGAGATCATTCTAAAGATAGTATCAGCTAGAGGAAGTAATGGGATATACAAGGAAAAGTGAAGAAGAATCACATCCACCTAAAAGATGTACCAAGAACAAAAAAATAACATGGAGCATAGAAAAACACAGAGTCAGGTGCCATGGGACACCCTGTATTCCCAACTACTCTGGAAGCTGAGGCAGGAAGTTCACAATTTCAGGGCAAGCCTGGTGAACTTAGCAAGACCCTGTCTTAAAATAAAATGATGAAAAGGGCTGAGACTATAGCTTAGTGGAAAAGCACTTTCGAAGCATATGTACAAGGCCCTGGATCCAATCCCCAGTACTGTGAGAAAAGGAAGGAAGAACAAAAAAGAAGAGACATTCATACTCACAATATATATTAAGAGGTATGTACATATAATCATGTATATAAATATATAAAAAATATATATATAACTAATTAAACCATGTTTATACTAATAGAAATGTACTTTACATTTTCTAAAACATAAAAGTATAAAATGAAAACTTTCTCAAATGCAAGAGAAGACAGCCTAAAAAGAAGAAAGCAGAAAGAAAAAAAAAATTGTACATTAAGAGAAACCAAAATAATAAAACTGAATCTGAACATATCTGTTCTCCAAACATACTAACAAGAAGTTCTCTAGTTGAGTCAAAATTTAAAATCTTTCTATATACTACTTGAGAAAAATCCTTGCCCCTGTGTGCAAGGACTTAATCTGACCCACATCCACTAAACCACACATCCACCAAAAAGATACTCCAAAAGCAAGTCAAGTCTGGTGATAAAAGAAGTGCACAGGAGGAGAACTCAAGTTATTCAGCTACATTAGCTCCTGCAGAGGTGAAAGCTGATCAGAGGGGAAAAGGGTCTTAAGGAAAGAAGGGAGGGAAGAAGGGAAAAGAGAAAAGAAGGAAGGAAGATTAGCATTCAGAAGGAAAACAGGAATACCAAGATTAATTGAAGATTTAGCCACAGGAAAGGAAAAATCCAAAAATAAGAAAATTCTGTATCCTGAGAGAGCAGAGGAGAAAGAAGCCACATCTGAATAACAGCTTTTAAATTTGTATTACTGGTTCCTCTACTTCCATTATTTTACATTTTGGAACATTTTATAAATTATTCATAATTATGTGCTTCTAGTTCCTCTAAAAAGACACTAAGGCAGGGAAAGCTCACCACAGATTTATGTATTGGATGATTGTGTGCACCAGAAATTCATGCAATATTGAATCAGAGAGTTTAACGGGTGCTAAATTATGATCTGAATTGTGAACAGTTATGAACTGAATTGTGTCCCACCCAAAATGTTGAAGCCCAAAATCCTAAGAACCTCAGAATGTGATAATCTTTCAAGAAAACATCATTAAAGAAATAAATAAGACATGTACAACAAAAGAAGTGAAAAATTTTGCTCCATTTGTGTACAATGAAACAAAGTGCTTTCTACTGTCATGTATAACTGATTAGAAATAATTAAAAATGAAAAAAAAAAGAAACAATTAAGATAAAATGAAGTCTGATGGCTGGGTTCCACTTCAAAATGACTGAAGTTCTCAGCAAAGGTGGAAATTTGGGCACAGATATGCACATTCTCAGAGGAAGACCACATGAGGACTCAGTGAGAAGGCATCACCTGCTTGCCAAGGAGAGGCTTCAAGAGAATTAATCCTACCCGACACCTTGACTTTGGACTTCCAGTCTCCAGAATGGGGAGAAAATAAATGTCTCTTGTTTAAACCATGCTGTCTATGGCATTTTGTTATGGCAGCCCTAGAAAACTAATGCAAGAGACAATTTTTAATATCTTTTTACATAATGAAACCAATCACAAAAAGCAATTTGGAATCAAAACTAAACGTGTAAAGCACCTTCAACATTTAAACACTATTTCATATGGCTGTTTTAATGTACTTGTTTCCTAAATAAAAGTGCTCCTGCTAAGCGTGGTGGTGCACACATGTAATTCTAGCAACTGGGGAGGTTGAGGCAGGAGAATCACAAGTTCAAAGCAAACCTTGTAATTTAGTGAGGACCTGTGAAACTTAGAACCTGTCCCAAATAAAAATTAAAAAAGGATGGATATATGGCTCCCCAGCTAAGGACCCCTGGCTTCCATACCATGAATAAGCATCCCCATGTTCCATCCCCAGTAGCAAAAAAAAAAAAAAAAAGGGCTACCTTGTCTTTGATATTAAGAATTAGGTCTCAAGATCCAATTATCCTAACAACTGTGCTAAAGTGCTAATAATATTGAAAATTTGTGTTAGGTGTATTTGATATTAATTTTCTTCACATGTTATGTAAGCTTTTCAATATTTTACTACTCATTGTCTATAGAAAAGTGCTTTTAAATAGTACTCTGAAATAACTGTTGAAAATGAGACTAAAATTTCATGATTTATAAATCTTCAGAACTTAACAGAAATCATTATCAAAACTTGTTCAGAGTGTCTGTATATCACCAAGTTAGAAGTAATATATCAAAATATTAATGTATTTAATTAACATAATTTTTTTCCAACACAGACCACAGGATATGGAGTATGTGCTATTTCAATTTAGTTACTGCTATAAGGCAAGTCAACTGACCTTGTCAAGAAAGCAAACTCCAAGGGAGGCAGCTACCACTGTAACAGAGGCCAAAACAGAAGAAACCACATTTCAGCCACCCACATTTTGATCAAAGCTTTAACTATTATTAAACATCACAGGGAATATCAGATACTGAGTTTACTAGCAAAAGCAGTGGCATAATGAGCAGCATAATGAATATTAGAAATGAGCTTTTCTAAAACCATGTTTAAGGCCAACCACTGTTGGCTCTGGTTCTGCAACCTAATGTCCTTGGCCTGCCTCTTGGCCTGAGCCTGGTACATGAGGCTCTAGTGGACCAGATGCTCTGTAGGGGTGGGAGAAGACAGAAAGGGAAGGGCCCAGGAGGGCAAGGAGAGCCCAGGAGTGGGCTTTACACTAGTTACACTGATTAAAGTGTGGGGTCATCCCTACCTTGGCTGCTAGTAATGTGGCCAAATTCAGGAGATAGCCCTCTGCCCAGAGACACCTCAATCACTATGGAAAAACCACAGAGCTATTTGCATGAACTGGGAATGAAAAATTCTATTTATGAGCATTCTTTTCCAGGACCAGAAAGTATGACTTTTGCTGCTGGAATGAAGGATGCAGTTTTACACACAGTACTAATATCATCCCCATTAACAGGGCGGCCCCTCCAGAAAACAGCACAACTGATTGTGGACCTAGGGGAGACAAAAAGATTGCAACAGAAAAAGAGAGTCCATAAAACCCAGCCAAAAGTAGGAGCACTGAGTCTCCTATGAATAGATTTGTGTGAATTTAATAGCATCAGGAGGGGATGAAAGGAAAATAGACAACCTAATGCCACCTGGTACAGTTATGGAAGCAACTGCCAAAGGACAAGAAGTTTCAGCCATTACTTGTCAAAAAGAAACCAGGGAGGGGCTGCAGTCAGAAAGGTAAAATGGACTCCTACTCCAAGAAAAGACAAAGACAAGCCTCTCTGACTATGAAATGCAATGAATGTAGAGTTCATGGTTTCCCTGAGGAATCGTTGAGCTTTTAAGTATGGGACAATTAGGGGACACGTCAAGGTTTAGGGATCCAGAGTCATGTCTCTGGACCAGAGGCCATATATAGAATTAGCAATACATCAATGACGACCATGCACTTTTTCTCCTGTGTAAAGAAAATTGACAAGGCTCTGAAATTGTGCAGATTGACTAGAATTTGGCTTTGGGAGAAGAGACACTATCATTTAACCCCTTGGTGCTAAAAATTTTAAAAAATCCCCAACTATCTGTGCCAAGGGCTTAATGAAAGAAATAAATGTTGATGTTTTCTCACTTGAGAAGTGAAATGTTAGGACACATTGGCAACAAAATATAATGAAGAAAATTGAGACTTGAATAATGATAAGAAATGAATGTTATTTGGCAAAATGAACACATTGAGAGCATTTACAAAGTAGGCAGTGAAGGATAAGAAACTGGTGTATTTGTTCTAATCAAAGTACATTCATCACTGAAGTAAGGAAGCAGGTAAAACAAAACAAAAAAGAACACCTCTAGCTTTTGTTTTTCTGCACATATTCCTGTCTCCAAATCCCAACATGTCTTACAGAGAGGGAACATGTATGCAAAACTCATCTTTCTCCTTCATTAATGATGACCTTCAGATTAAACCCTTTGGAGCTAGGAGCAGACATTTTCTAAAGCAGCCTATGAAGCTGAAGGGCAGGGCTTCTTGGGTGGCAAGCAGGAGGGCATTCCACCCTGTGAGGTGATTATGAAATGTATTCTAGATAAACTGAAAGCTACCAAATGGAGGAGTACAGCATGACATAATATTGCAGTTGCACTATATGAAAAAGCAAGTGACTTTCTGTATAGGATGGATCATGTTTATATGCAGATATCATCCTCTTGAGGTTGGAAGTGAGGATTTATAGGTCTGGAACCACTGCTGGTGGTGGGTGGGCCACTGGGAATGATGGGAGATAAAGGGCATTTTACTAAGACAGCTAAGACATATTCAGACACACAGTTTATACTTATTTTTTGTATTTCTACTTGAGTAAGGTTCATCTTTAGTATTAAGTAGAAAGATACAGTAAGTGGTAGTCAATATTTTAAAATATTTTTAGTTGTATATGGACACAATACTTTATTGTGTTTATTTAGTTTTTTTGTTTGTTTGTTGGTTGGTTGGTTGGTTGGATTTTGTTTTTTTAATGTGGTGCTGGGGATCAAACCCAGTGCCTCATGCATGCTAGGCAAGTGCTGTACCACTGAGCCACGACCCCAGCCCTGGTAGTCCATTCTTACATCTATAACTTAATTCTTTTTTCACCTAGAATTATGTTGAATTTTCTTCACATGGCTTAAATTATGCACTATATCAATCTGCCAAAATAAATAGATACTTAAAATACATTTTAAAATATTTATTAGTGCATTATAACATATATTAATGGGATTCATTTTTATATAATTTTACATGCATTAAATATAATTTGTTCCATATCAGTCCCTAGTATTTCCTCTTTCTCTCCCCTTGTCTCTCCTTTTGTTCTACTCTACTGATCTTCCTTGGTTTGTTTTTCTTATTTGGTGCATTATATACATAAAGGTGAAATTCACTGTGGTACATTCATATATGTATATAGCATATTTTGGCCAGTTTCATTCCATGTTTCCTCCATTTTCCTGTTTCTCATCCCTCATCCTCAATCCCCTTTCCTTACTCCACTGGTGTCCTTTCTGTTTTTATAAGATACTCCTCCTTTTTTTCTTTATTTCACTCTAACTTCTGCATATAAAAGAGAACATTTAATCCTTAACTTTCTGCATCTGGTTTATTTCACTTAGCATGATGTTCTACAGTACTATCCATTTGTGGATGACATAATTTTATTCTCCTTTATGGCTGAGTTTTAAACTCCATATATATATATATATCACATTCATATATATATATATATATATATATATATATATATATATATATATATGTCGCTGCCTGAAGCGGAAGTCGCTTGGAGCAGCGAACGCCACAGGAAAATTCGGAGGCAGGATGAAAATGAAAAAAGGTCTTTTATTCTTCTCCTCTCTCCAGCTCCAGCAATCACTCCAAATGCTCTAACTCCAACCACCACCTTCTTCTTCCCCACACACACTAACGAACCTCACCCAGTTATATACATATAGCTTTAACAAGGACACGTGCTTACAGCTCGAGCTTACAGGTGCGTCACGCAGTGTTCACGGGCATACAAAGATTCTTTGAATAATGTATCAACGTCAGGTGGAAACTAGAACATCTTTTATGGCTCTCAGCTAACCGCAATCTTTAGCTATCTCCTTGATTATAGGCTCCTTCATTTCCCCCTTTTAGTTTTAAAAGAGGGGATGTTCTAGGACGTCCATGTGCAACCGACATTCTTACCCGTCATGGGAGTCTAGGCTGTCCTGACTCCTGGCTTAGGTTGACATGCCGGCCACATTAGACTGTCCCGTGCGACTGTGCCGTGTCTTAGGTTGTCCCCCTCTGGGGATCTTACCCGTCATAGGCTAACCAGCCATCCAATAGAGCCCTTCAGGATCGACTGTGTGTTGACTAACAGCCGTCCAATTTTTAGGAGATGCTGCGGCTTTAAGGCGGCAAGCCTACTGCTGACGAGCCAAGTTTCCATAGCGTATCAAGTTCTTTAAGCCAATCAGCTGCCCTTAGTTTCATCAAGTAACGCACTGAGTTCTCTTAGACAAATACCCGCAAGGCATTGTCCCGCAATGTCCCAAAATAATGGAAAATCAAAATGTCCATAAGTTATAACACATAGATTCAGGAGGCCCCATGCATGCAGAGCAGAGGCCACACTGCTGGTGAGGTTGTTGATGCTTGAGCAGCAGGGATGCTTGCAGCGACCGCGGTCCCTGCAGTTGTAGCAGCAGCCGTCTTTTTTATGTCTAGACATTTCTACCGGCAAATCTTCAGGGCCCGCTACCTAAAAACTCAAGCATCCATTATTAAGGGAAAGGCAGTGCTATTCCAGCACTGAGATCAAAAGGTGAGCTGTCAAACTAAAAAAAGAATTATTAGAGTAGAAAATAAAAGTTGATCTCTGCTCACACACATTGCTGCTTAAGCTCCCACAAACATAAGCTGGCAAAATATATCACATTCAGAAATAATCAAAGAGAAACTGAGGGTGTTTACTGCATTAAAGATAAAGAAAAGCTAAAGGCATTTTGGAAAAATAATTTGTTAGCTGGAATCCTCGAGTCTCTATATACACAGCAATCCTATACCTGTTGAAATAATTCAAATTAATCAGCTACTAAACAAATGAAGTCAATAACAAATAAATGATCCTCTGTCGGAACACCAAAATATCAGGTTATATAACATTAAACATATTCACAGCTGAAGAGAAGTCCCGGAGACAACTATAAATCAAAATTGATTATCATTATAATTGATTATCTAAAAATATTCTGAACTTATATAAATATCTATTTATCTATCTATCTATTGATTATCAAATTAGAATATTCTAAGCTTAAATGAATTAACGTTATTTGTTATTTGGATCTATATCTATCTACCTTTTTTTTTTTTTTTTTTTTTTTAAAGCGCTTAATTATTTGTGACGTCACACTAGACAGACGCACATATAAACATATTTGTGACATCACATTAACATGAAATTTAGACAAATGCACAGACATAAAGACATATATAAAAGAGAAAAAAAAATTACAATTGTGTATACACTGAAGAGAGAGATCTTCTTGTCCCAGCCGGGAAGAATGAAAATTTAAGTTGTAAATTTAATGGAGAACTCTTTTAAGGGAATCACTCCATACCTTCATTTTGGTCCTCTTGACCTTGCACTTGTTTATTCAATCTAGACTCCTCAATAACTTCGTCTTGATCCCTTTGACTTTGTACCTGCTTTATCAATCTAGATGGTATCCATATTGGAGAGGATTCGTGCTTTGGAAAAACACAAACAGATCCTCTCCCCCAAATTAATACTGGGTCTGGACCCTTCCATGTACCTGAGAGAACATCCTTCCAGTAAACCAAAGGTTTATGTTGTTGGTGTGGGTTCCAGTGTCTATCTCCAGCCGAATGTCCATTAGAATCTAAAGTTAAGAAATTTAGGGTAAACAGGGCAACTGCCAATCTGTCCTTAGGATTTTTCCAGTTTCCATCTTTTTGCTTTAGTAACATATTTTTAAGTGTCCGATTTGCTCTTTCAATTATTCCTTGTCCCTGAGGATTATAAGCGATACCTGTTTTGTGGATAATATTGAACTTTGTACAAAATTGTTTGAAGGATGTGGATGTATATGCAGGGCCATTATCTGTTTTAAGCATTTTGGGGATGCCCAATGCAGCAAAAGCTTGCAGACAATGAGATATAGTATCTTTAACTTTTTCTCCGGAATGTAAAGAAGCAAAAATCATGCCTGAGCATGTATCTATGGTGACATGAATAAATCGTAATTTTCCAAAACTTGGCTCATGTGTGACATCCATCTGCCACAAATGATTGGGCATCAAACCTCGTGGGTTAACCCCATAATGTGGATTGGGCAAGAGTGTTACACAAGATGGACATTCTTTTACAATTCTACGAGCTTGTTCTTTTGTGATTTTAAATTTTTGTCTTAAGGTAGTGCTGTTAACGTGGAACTGGGAATGAAATAAAGTAGCTTGTTGTACTGTAGTAAATATAAATATTGTTTTAGTGAGGGCGTCAGCTTTTTGATTACCTTCATGGAGAGGACCAGGCAGATTAGTGTGAGCTCTTATGTGACCTATAAATAAAGGTTCTTTTCGTTGCCATAGGAGATTTTGGATTTGAGAAAACAATTTAAAAGCTGGAGTATGTGGTGCTATTGGACCTGCTAGCTCCAATTTTGGGACAGCATGTACAATATAATGGCTGTCTGAAAAAAATATTCATAGGCTGTTCTTTAAAATTTTCCAGAGCTATTATTATAGCTTCGAGTTCCACTAATTGAGCTGATTTTTGATTAGTGATATGAATCATTTTTTCATTTTGAGTGACTACTGCAGCAGTACCGTTAGAGGATCCATCTGTAAATACATTAAATGCTTTAGGAATGGGTTGATTTTTTATTACCTGTGGGAATATGATAGGATGATTGATACAAAAGGACAGTATAGGAGATTTAGGAATATGATTGTCAAAATTTGCAGAAGTAGAGCATCTAGCTACAGCCCAATCATTATCATTGAAGCACAAATATTCAACCTGTGACGATGAATAAGGAGTAATAATAGTAGCGGGATGAATTCCAAATATTTTAGTAGAGGTTTTAAGTCCTTGAAGAATAAGTTTAGCCACCATGGAGGTATAAGACTCAATTGTACTTTTAGGAGAGACAGGCAAATGTATCCATAATATAGGTCCCTGTTGCCAAAATACTCCTGTTGGAGTATATTGTGAAGGAATAATAATCAATATTAGTGGTTGTGCAAAATCAAATCTATCACAATGGGATCTTTCAATGGCCTGTTCTACTAATTTTAGAGCTCTCCTGGCCTCAGGAGTTAATGTTCGAGGTGAGGATGGGTCAGGGTTCCCACGAAGGATGTCAAATAAGGGTTTTAATTGTCCAGTAGTGAGGCTTAGTGTAGGGCGAAGCCAATTAATGTCACCCAGTAATTTTTGGAAATCATTGAGGGTGGTCAAATGTTCTTTACTTATTAGAATTTTTGGGGGTTTAACAAAAGTATCCATGATTTTAAAGCCTAAATATAGTATAGGTGATCTGCTTTGAACTTTTTCTTCTGCTATATATAATCCATATTTTTTTAGATTTTTTGTTATTTCACTAAATATATTAAATAAGATTTGTTGATTAGGGTGAGCTAATAAAACATCGTCCATGTAGTGTAGACACATAAGGTCTTGATATTTGTTTTTAATGGGCTGTATAGCTCTGTCCACATATAGTTGGCACAGTGTAGGGCTATTTGCCATTCCCTGCGGCAATACTTTCCAATGATATCTTTTATCAGGGCCATTATTATTAATAGAAGGAATTGAAAAAGCAAACCTGGGGGCATCCAGAGGATGTAGGGGAATGGAAAAAGAAACAGTCCTTTATATCAAGGGTTATAAGGTAATAGTTTTTTGGAATAGCTACAGGATTAGGAAGTCCAGGTTGAGTAGGGCCCATAATTTGCATTGTTTTGTTAATTTGTCTTAGATCTTGTAATAGTCTCCATTTACCTGATTTTTTCTTAATTACAAATATGGGAGAATTCCAGGGAGAGGTGGAAGGCTCTATGTGTCCTGCTTCTAATTGTTCTTTAATTAATTGATGGGCCGCTTGCAATTTTTCTTTGGATAGGGGCCACTGAGGGACCCAAACTGGCTTATTAGAGAGCCATGGTATTTTTAAAATTGTTTTCTCAGTGGCCCCTAGAAAAAATGTCCTTTGCCTTTTTTATTATGAGTAGGATTTTTATTCTTAACACCTGCAGGCTTGGTCGCTAGGTGTAGCCCCATTTGATGTAAAATATCTCTTCCCCATAGGGTAACTGGCAAGCTGTTTAAAACATAGGGTTTGAATGTTCCTGTATGGCCTTCATTGTCTTGCCAATTTAAGATTACAGCACTTTGAGCTGGGGTATTACTGTATCCCAAGCCTCTTAAACTGGTTGAGGCTTTCTGTAGAGGCCAGTGCTTAGGCCATTGTTGTAGATTTATGATGGAAGAGTCAGCTCCTGTATCAATCAGCCCCTCCATCTCTATACCTTGAATTTTTAATTTGCACATAGGCCTCCGTGAACAGTTCTGGACCCAGAAAGCCATAGGTCCTGAACCAGTGGAACCGAATGCTCTGCTATTTCTATTTTGTGGCATGCTTTTAAAAGAATTATGGAGACTGGGAATGAGGAGCAGCTGTGCGATTCTGTCTCCTTGATTTACGGAGATGATGCCCCTGTGTGTACTTAGCATTATTTTAATCTCTCCATTATAATCTGAATCAATAACCCCTGGTATAACATTAAAGCCTAATAAACTTTTGGAACTACGCCCAAGGATTAGTCCCACAGTTCCTGAAGGGAGAGGTCCCCTGATTCCCGTAGGAATCAGCTGAACCCCCATTTCAGGTGTCAGGACCATCCGGGCAGTAGAACAGAGATCTAATCCTGCACTTCCTCTTGTCCCTCTGATAAGGGAGTTAATGGGTAGGAGGGACTGTGACGAGGAATCATTTGAATCTGAGGGCCTTCCTCCTCTAGTGCCTCGTACATTTGTGGGCCCCGGGGCATTGGGCCCCGTGCCCCGTTTTTTGAAATCCTTGATAAATCATTTCCATATATATCATATCTAGAATGGCATTGATTGGCCCAATGTATACCTTTTTTGCATCTGGGGCATCGGCCTGGAGCACGGTATGAATTTGATTTTATTACCCTTGGGGGATATTGCTTAGCATATCTTGGTTGATTATAATAATTTTGTCTGGAATATCCTGTTCTAGGTTGAAACCTTTGGGAATTTTGAGGGGAGGAATTTTTCATCACTGCAGCAATTACGTTGCCTGTGATAACAGCCTCGTTAATGTCTTTGCACAGTCTGATATAAATTGATAAGTCTTTTTTACTTCTCCATGGCCTTATTGCATCCTGGCAATATTTATTAGCGTTCTCGTATGCTAATTGGATAACTAGGGGCATAGCTTGCTCGACTTCTCCAAAAACTCTAGATGTTGTTTTTAAGAGCCTATCTACAAAATCAGCGTAAGGTTCGTTAGGCCCTTGTATAACTTTTGATAGGCTGCCTTGCAGATCCCCTGTGCCTGAGATTGTCTTCCAGGCTTTCACAGCTGCAGTGTGTACCTGGGCATACACACCTGGATCGTATTGTAGCTGATTTTGTAGTTCGGCGAACTCACC
Source organism: Tamias sibiricus (assembly GCA_025594165.1). Classification (NCBI taxonomy): domain Eukaryota; kingdom Metazoa; phylum Chordata; class Mammalia; order Rodentia; family Sciuridae; genus Tamias; species Tamias sibiricus. Next base: position 85,985,889 of record CM046659.1, read on the forward strand.
CTCCCCTGTGAGCATATCTATATTGCGATGAGGGAAACCTGCTGCAGCATTTCTCTTTGCTATTTCTGAACAAAGTTCCTGGAATTGAGTTTTCCAGATTAGGTATTGTCCCCCACTTAGTACCGCTCTGCATAGACTTTTCCAATCTGAGGGGGCTAAGGTTAGGGTGTTAAGTGACTCTATCATACTTAATGTGAACGGAGCTTGAGGCCCATAGGTCATTACCGCCTCTTTAAAATTCTTTATTGTTTTAAAGTCTAGGAACTCATGATATCTTTGTCCCTGTTCATTTTGAAATACTGGCAGTTCTAGGTGCTCCTGCGGTCTATGTTGTTCGAGAGCGTATAAGCGCTCTGAAAGGCCGCCAATTTCTACCTCAAGGGCACGTATACTCTGATCCATACTCTTTATTGTTTCTGTTAGGGATTCTATCCATGAAGGAGCAGAGGGCGCTAGTGGTTCCTCTATTTGACGGTCTTTTCTCTTTTTTAATTTCTTTTTGTTCTTTTTATTGGAGACTGTGCTCTCCGAATCGCTTTTTGATTCCTCTTCACTACTAGCTTCATAATTCCTAACCGGCTCAGTAGAGGAGACTGTACTTTCATGGTTTGGCTCCTTGTTACTATTATTACTTTCACTAGTATCCTGAGTTTCAGTTTCTAAGGAGAGTACATACTCCTCAGCTAATTTTATTAAGCTTCTGATGGCTTTTGCAGATCTTACTTTTGAATTTACATTCCTACTCTCCTTGCTGGTCTCCACTGAGTCAGAGGATATGCTTTCTTGTTCACTTTTCTCACTATCCTCTGAGTTCTCAATATCAAAAATTTCATTCATGGCTTTTATAAACCGACTTTTTGTTATATTTGCTCCCATCTTTTTAAATTTTCTTTTTTCTTACCTTGCCGCCGAATTCCCCGTACGGGCCGCCACCTGTCGCTGCCTGAAGCGGAAGTCGCTTGGAGCAGCGAACGCCACAGGAAAATTCGGAGGCAGGATGAAAATGAAAAAAGGTCTTTTATTCTTCTCCTCTCTCCAGCTCCAGCAATCACTCCAAATGCTCTAACTCCAACCACCACCTTCTTCTTCCCCACACACACTAACGAACCTCACCCAGTTATATACATATAGCTTTAACAAGGACACGTGCTTACAGCTCGAGCTTACAGGTGCGTCACGCAGTGTTCACGGGCATACAAAGATTCTTTGAATAATGTATCAACGTCAGGTGGAAACTAGAACATCTTTTATGGCTCTCAGCTAACCGCAATCTTTAGCTATCTCCTTGATTATAGGCTCCTTCATATATATATATCACATTCTCTTTATCCATTCATCTGTTGACAGGTTCCATAACTTGGCTATTGTGAATTGTGCTACTATGAACATTGATGTGTCTGTATGACTATAGTACTCTAATTAAGTTATTTTAGAAAGATACCAAGGATAGCAAGAGCTGTCATATGGTGTTTTAATTCCCAATATTTTGAGGAATCTCCATACAGCTTTCCAATGTGGCTATAATAATTTGCACTCTCACCAACAATGTATGAGTGTATATTTCCCACCCACATCTTTGCCAACATTTATTATTATTTATAGTCTTGATGATTTCCATTTTAATTGGAATGAGATAAAATCTCAATGTAATTTTAATTTGCATTTCCCTGATTGTCAGGATGTTGAACATTTTTTTTCATATATTTGTTGGCCATTTAATTTTCTTCTTTAAGAAATGTCTGTTTCTTTTGCCCATTTGTTGATTGGATTATTTGAGTTGTTTTGGTGTTATGTTTTTAAAGTTCTTCATATATTCTGGCTATTATTCCTGTTAAAGGAGTATCTGGCAAAGATTTTTGCCTATTTTTAAGGTTCTGTTTTCATGTGCCTATTACCTTTGCTCTACAGAAGCTTTTAATTTGATTCCATTCACTTATTGATTCTTGGTTCTATTCTTTACACTTTTGGGAATCTTGATAATGTGCCAATATTTTTGGAGTGTTGAGCCTATGTTTTCCTATAGCATTTGCAAGATTTCTGATGTAATTCTTAGGTCTTTTATCTACTTTAATTTGCTTTTTGTGCAGGATGAAAGATATGGATCTAGTTTCATTCATCTAGGGATCTAGTTTCATTCATCTACATATGGATATCCAGTTTCCCAGCACCATTTGTTTAAAAGGCTATCTTTTCTACAAGGTATATTGTGGGTACCTCTGTCAAATATCAAATAACTTATCTATATGGCTTTGTCTCTGTGACTTCTCTTCTATTCCATTGGTGTTCATGTCTGCTTTGATGACAACACCATGCTATTTGGGTTACTATAGATCTGTAGTATAATTGGAGACCAGGTAGTACAATCCCTCCAGAATTGCTCTTCTTGAACAGGACTGTGTTGGCTATTCTAGGTCTTTTATTACTCCAAATAAATTTTTGAGATTGTTTTTTTCTTAGTTCTTTGAGAAATTTCATTGGTATTTTGATAGGTATGGCTCTTGGTAACATGACCATTTTGACAATATTAATTCTGTCTATCCATGAACATGGGAGGTCTTTCCATCTTTTAAGATCTTCTTCAATCTATGTCTTCAGCATTCTATAGTTTTCATCATAGAGGTTTTTCACTCCTTGGTTAGATTTATTCCCAAGTATTTTGGGGTTTTGAGGTTATTGTTAATGGTAGAGTTTTCCTGATTTCTTTCTCAGCAGATTTATTATTGGAGCTAGCAAAGTTATTGACTTTTACATGTTGGCCTTTTTCCACTTACTTTGCTGAATACATTTTTCAGCTGTAGAAGTTTTCTAGTGGAGTTTTTTTGGTCTTCTAAATATAAAATCATGAATATACTGGTTATATTCCTGATGGCCCATTTTTACATTGGGGCCAGAAATCTAATTAAACTTTCTGAGTTTGCTAAGCTAAAAAAAGCTATTTTACCACCAGTGTTTTTTTTTTTTTTTTTAATATTTTGTTTTTAAGCGGGACACAATTTTATTTTTATGTGATGTTGAGGGGCTAACCCAGTGCTCCACAAGTGCTAGGCAAACATTCTACCGCAGGCAAGCATTCTACCACTGAGCCACAACCCAAACTCCAGCAGTTTTTTTTTTAATATTGTTTTTAGTTGTAGATGGACACAATACCTTTATTTTATTCATTTATTTATTTTTATATGGTGCCAAGGATAGAACCCAGTGCCTCACACATGTGAGGCAAGTGTTCTACCACTGAGCTAAAGCCCCAGTCCTGCCACCAGTTTTTTGTTTGTTTGTTTTGGGTATGTATGTGTGTGTGTTATTGAAGATTGAATCCAGAGGTTTGCACATGCTAGTCAAACACTCTAGCATTGACCTACATCCCCAGTTTTTGTTGTTGTTGTTGTTGTTTTTAATTTTGTCTTGGAAAAGGGTTTCATAAATTTTGCAAGCTGGCCTCAAACTCACAGTCCTCCTGCTTCAGTCTCCCAAGTAAGTAGGACTGGCATCACTTTTAAAGAAAGGAATGCTCTAATAACTCTTGTGCCACACATTCATTTAGTGAAAGCCAAATAAAAGCTGAATGTAAGAGAAGCTAAAGGTCTCACACTCAGAAATTTATGAATTTCACCTATTTTCAATGTGCCACTTTACCTCCCCCACCCCAAGATTTACTTTGTGTCACTGCAAACATACTTATCTGGGTCCCCCAAATCAGAGGCTATTTCCAGAGAGTAAATGTATGTTCTTTTGTCATATTTGATGACTAGGAGTTGTTGTAGAAGGTGGTGGAGGGTATGGGGTTGAAGTGCTACTTATAAAGTCCTTTAAGTCTCCTGTTTTAAAGCCAGGCACCCCTCCAAGCATCCTCATCTCCCAGTACTCAAAAGTAAAATCTTTTGCCTCCATTTCCTGGGCCAAGCATAACAGTGGACATGAATGGCTTCTTCCTGGATTCCCCTTCTGCAAGTTTTGTTTTCACATTTCTCAGCTCTTTGGAGTATGCTATGTTTACAATTTTGCTTCAACATTTTAGGTATTTCTGGCATTCCATCTCCTATGTTCTTCTTTTCCATTGTCTTTGTGATCATGGAATTTTGCCTCTCTAAATAATATCTTGTTGGAGTGTTAGAGAGAAAGAAGTAACACACTGCTGGGGTTTTTTAGCTCCCCTGGACCCGGGATCAGCCCTCGCAGGCCAGTGGAGAAGGCTGGGGGAGCATGCCCCAGCGGTGAGGCTGAGTCAGGAGGAGGCAGGAGTCCGCTGGTGGCCCACACTCAGCCCTCACAGCGGAGGACAATCAGAGACACCAGGGAGACCAGTCAAGCAGGAACTCGTTTATTGAGGAAGTCACACTGCATATATAGGGTGATTCAGACAATCAGCTTTAAGATCAGCAAGCCATGGGAGGGGACATGAGCCGATCATATTCCGGGGACTGGCGTGAGCCAATCAGGGTGTTACACTCTCGGCCTGGCCAAGTTCCCTCAACAGCAAGTGAGCCATTGTGCTGAGGTGTTCTTTTCTCCCCACAACACATATTCAATCTGCCACACTTCACAAAAAATTGGTCTTTTCTGCATATTATTTAAACCTATTTGAAATTGTCTTAGCATATATACAAAAACTATTTATGTTGTATGAGTAGTTATTCAATCAACTAAATAATACCTAACAATGGGCCTCTGGGGGGGGAAACTAAAAAGATAGGAGGGAAGCCTAAAAGTGGATATTGATGAAAAAGCAAAGATTTATATACAGTGTTCCTTCAATGACAATGACAATGTCAGTAATCTGCCAAATGGCATTCTTCTGCAGACTCTGAGACAGAAAATAATGTATACCATATCCTCACTCACTGAGTCTCTATTGCTTCCTTCTAAGAAGAAAAATAATAACAACTTAGTACAGGTTACCTTATTCATGATCTCCTTTTAGAGAAAATTATGCATCAACACAGTGGAACCAAAGGCTCTAAGCTCTATATACAAGTTTCCTTACCAAGCATTAAGACTAGTACAATCACTGGTTCTGGGGCACAGTTCATTTTCAGAGCCTCTGCAGTGTTTGGATCTTGAATTCACAGTGTAATGAAAGTTTCAGGTCACAGCAAGATGATGCATATGAGCTCAGAAGTAAAACAGGAAGAGAGAGAGAGAGAGAGAGAGAGAGAGAGAGAATGAGAGAGAGAGTGTTAGAAGATGCACCACCTTGTGGGCAAGGTTGGAAACTCAGCAAATTGTTGTCCTGCACTCTCCAGTCAATACTGTAACTCTGCCTCTTTTCTAAGACACCTGTTAGCTGTTGAATGGTCCATCATAATTCTAAAGAATTGTTGTTATTTTTCATAAGCTAAATTTTACCCTGAACATCAGATTCCTTGGAAACCACATGCCATGCCATGTCTAAGAAGAAATTAATTATACCTTCTCTTATTCAGCCATTGTGTCTACTATATGATCCACTGAAAAATCATCTGAGCAAGTTTTAGTATAACATCAGAGGAATGCCAACACATTCCATCATCAGTAGATGACTTTGGATAGTAGGACTAGAACCACACTATTCCCACACCTGGAACAATGTCAAGAACTTAGCAGGTCGTTAACTAATATTTCTTAAATGTGAAAATAAAATTCATTTGGTTGAGGAAATGCCACTATTTGAATACCACACTGTTTCATATTTATTGCAAAAACTATAAGAGACACAATTTAATAAAAGTCTTTCAAAGAAAAATTATTTTTTATTATATACATACTGATTAAAATTGAAAAATATCTGGGGATATAGCTCAGTGGTAGAGCACTTGTCTATTGTGCACAAAGTCCTGAGTTTGATCTCCAGAACCATGAAAAATAAAATGAAATCTATGTAATTCTTTGTATTGAAGAAATGCAGTAATGAATAAAAGTTCTTGAATCCCTAACAAATTATCAGGCACCAGTTTCTTCTGCCCTAAGACTTTAATGATGCCTAGATAATGTACACATCAGGCAAATTCTTTTTTGTGTAGCTTCAAAACTGTTGTTATTCTGATACTAAAATTCCATGGAAATTTGCTTTAAGTGTGCTCTCTACATGTGTCCATTTCCCAACATTATTAACCAATAGAGGTAAACAAAAAAATCATAATCATTTTAGAATACTATACTTACAGAATATGGATTTCTCTCAAGAAATCAAAGAATGAGCTCTATTTCAGATTCAAGGATTGGTAGATATGTCTGCCACTGTGGAGAATCATCTCATAGCTGGGATGACATGTATGAGTTACATGGTGATTAAATTTAAAATACAGATTTAAAGATCTGTCCACTGATATATAAAACAAGATCTTCAGGAACAGAAAAAAAAAAATTATTTGGGTTGTGTTTAGTGCACGCATAGTGACATGGGTTTACACAATAACCTTTGGGAACAGTGACCAAGGCAAATAGTCAAGGTGTCAGTGAGGTACTGCCAGGTCTGCACTGAAGAAGCCTCAAATCCTTACAGGGCTTTAAAACCACTCTCCTTCATGGTGGAACTGAAGTGACAGTAGCAAAAACAAAAACCCACTTCCTCATGTTGTTTTTGCCCATTTAAATTAGAACAAGAAGACTGAATGATCAAGGGACAATCTGGGAGAGAAGGAAAGATGACTTTTTTCTGCCAAGCCCTGCCAGTGTTTATCCTTGGACATGGAAGCTGTCTTTAATGTAATTCCTGTAAATCTCAACTCTTTATGAATTTCGACATGGCTTCTACATGGTCCCACATAAGGTGTAAAAACTAACAGGTTCTAGACTGAAGTACAAAATTAGGTCTGGATGTTGTTCAGGTTCATACTCATTTCTATCTTCTTGTTACTCCCCTGGGGCAGATCTCTGTGAGTAAGCAGGGTCTTACTCCTTTCCTGGTTCTTTTGGCTCATGTGTCAAAACCAGTCTACCTGAAGTCTAAGCACAAAAAGAGTGAGCAGCTTCCTTTTCTGCGATTTCCTTTATTTATTTATTTATTTATTTAGATAACAGGGATTGAACTCAGGGGTACTTGACCCCTGAGCCACATTCCCAGCCCCATTTTGTATTTTATTTAGAGACAAGGTCTCATTGAGTTGCTTAGCACCTCACTTTTTGCTGAGGCTAGCTTTGAACTCACAATCCTCCTGTCTTAGACTCCTGAGCTGCTGCAATTACAGTCATGTGCCACCATGTCCTGCTCCTTTAATTTTCAACTAAACCTTGATCCTTCAGTTATAGCAGGCCTCTGTTACCCTGGAAGAACCTAGTGTCACAACATGAGTTCATACAATGATTAGTATCATTGAGGAATCATAGCAGTAGTTTTCAGTGGATATGATAGAACTTAGAGATAAATGACAAAAATTGTGTAAACTAATTCACAGCTGACAATAGATTCATTCCGACAGACTGACTTCCAGAGCTCAGAATGTCTGCTTCAGGGACTCAGTTTTTATCCAGCTATCTTAGTCAAGAGAAAGCCAGGAAAACCAGTCAATTACATCCTTACTTGTACAAATGAAATGTACTTGAAAATTAGAGAAACTAGCAGAATTATGTTTTATAATAGACCTCTGTAATAAGTAGACAGCAGTTGACTGCAGACAACCCCTCTGTGTTATATAAATCCCTCTTTAAAAAAATTAGAATTTTTCAGTAAATTGGTTTTGAACATGAGAAGGAAGACCGCACACTAAAGGTACAAATGAAGCTAATGACTAACATGTTGTCTGCTATTTATTCATGAAAGTTCTAAGAACTTTATTAAAGTTCTAAAATCATTAAGACTTCTCTAGGTGCTCTAAAGATGCACCCTATGTGTATCATACATGGCTCAATAAATGCTATTGAATGAGTATTCAATAAATGACATACACACACACACAAAAATGGTTTTCACTGAGGTGAAGAATGAGAATCTCCTAGTATTAGCCTGTGGTTATCATTTCTCAGTTAATGCACTTTTTAAAAATTCTGGATTTCTTTCCTTCTATCCCTAAATTTTGCCTTCTATACCTAATTTTTCTCATCCAAGTTTTCCCATTTGCAATAACAATGATCCTACTGCTTGAAGCTAAGACTCTAACCACTTTGTCCACTCACATATTACAATGATTCCTAAATAAATATAACTGAATATAATGAAGCAAAAATGGAAAGATCTGTATTAGAAGAGCATAATATACAGGAAGTTAAGTTTTCTCTTTTTTTATAGTGGCTCTTGTTTTTCTAAATTGAGATATTTTATTATTAACTTTACTTTTCAACTCAATGTTATTCTTTTTATTGTAGCAAATTCCATTGCTATAGAAAACTATATTTTCCATAATCACCTACCTCCTATGGTTTGAGTACGAAATTAAATTTACACAATATTTGGGAGACAGACAAGCAGCAGCAGCCATTATCTTCTGAACATCATCCTTGGCCAGAGATGGGAAAAGCAGGGTCTTGGCTGGTTCTATTTTGTTCTCACTCTTCCCTGATGGCATCTAACAACAAATGACAAACCCCTAGCATCTCATCCTATGTATTTTCTTCCTAGGAACACTTCTGTACCAGGTGTGGAGTCGGACGCAGTGGCATATGCCTGTAATCCCAGCCCTTTGTAAGTGCCTTTAATGAGGAAGTAGCTCTAAGATGGCAGCTGGCTGAGAGCCAAGAGGAGATGTTTACTTGTTTACTACAACTTACACCTGACCTTAATGTAATTGACTAAGAATTTTTCTGTGCTTGTGGGCACTGCGTGCCGCACCTTTAAGTCAAACTTCTGACACGTGTATGCTTGTTAAGAGAACTAATGTACCTGTGAAGGGTATAGAGTATTTAACCAGACTGAGGGCATCAGAGGAGGGAGAAGATAGAGAGGAAGAAGAAGGAAGAATAAAGAAACCACTCATTCCCAGTTTGCCTCTGATTTTTTTCCTGCTGTATTGTTGCCTAAGATGGCAACAAGTGGTGGCCGTATCATTGATACGGCAGGTAAGTACTTAGGAACCTCGCAGGAGTCTCTAGCCAGAATGGTTAAGGGTGAGGGAAAATGGGTTCTGAAATTTCAAGGAACCGAATTGTCAAGGTTATTGAAGATTTGTTAAAGATAGTTAGGGAATGCCTGCTCTTAACTAGACCTAGGGTTCAGGAAAGTGTTATTGAGTCAGTTAGGGCTAGTGAGGGTAGTATTAGTGAGGAGGAATTAAGTGAAAGTGGTCTTGAGAGCACAGTCTTTGCTAAAATGAGCAAAAGGGAACTAAAAAGGACCAGGATGGAAGACCGTCAAGTGGAGAAACCACTTGTGCCTTCTGCTCCCCCATGGGATGACTCAATTGCAGAGTCTGTTAGGAGTCTTTCTAGGCACTTGTGTGCCCTTGAGTGTCAAAGTTCACAGGAACTATGGGATCTGCCAGTGTTTGAAGATCAAAATGAACAAAGATACCATCAACATTTGGATTTTAAAACTATAAAAAACTTTAAAGAAGCAACAATGACATATGGGCCCCAAGTTCCTTTCACCATAAGCATGTTAGAATCTCTTAATACTTTGAATTTAACTCCTACAGATTGGAAAGGCTTATGTAAGGCAGTATTGAGCAGGGGACAATACTTAGTTTGGAGGTCTCAATTCCAAGAGCTCTGTGTTGAAACTGCTCGTAGAAATGCGGCTGCAGGATTTCCAGATCGTAGCGTAGACATGTTAACTGGAGAAGGGCAATATGCTGATTTACAGGTTCAGACTCATTACGGTCCTGGAGTTTATGCTCAAATATACGCTGCAGCTGTTAAGGCTTGGAAAACATTGCAAGGATCTGGTGACTTACAGGGTAGCTTGTCTAAAGTAATTCAGGGACCCAATGAGCCATATGCTGAATTTGTTGATCATCTTTTACAGACAGCAAGTAGGGTTTTTGGAGATGTTGATCAAGCCATGCCATTAGTTGTTCAGCTGGCATATGACAATGCCAACAAATATTGTCAAGACACTATCAGACCTTGGAAATCTGAAAAGGACCTTTCTGTTTATATAAAGCTTTGCAGGGACATAAATGATGCATTTATTACAGGTAGTGTAATCGCAGCAGCTATGAGAGGTGCTTTTCCTCTTAATCTTGCAAAAGGGGATCGACCTAAAAGTTATTATCAGTATAGTCAACCAGGTTATTTAAAAAAAAATGTCCCCAAAGAAGACAAGAGACAATAGAAATAAAACCAAGCTTGTCTTGTGCCCCAGGCCGCTGCCCCAGGTGTGAAAAAGGAAACCATTGGGCTAGTAAGTGCAGATCCCAAACTGATATTAATGGTAACATTTTGTCTGGCAATTCAAAAAATGGGGCACAGGGCCCAATGCCTTGGGGCCGACAAATGTACGGGCTTTAGAGGAGGAGTATCCTCAAACATCTATCCAGATGATTCCTCGACACAATCCCTTTTACCCATTAACTCCCTTGTCAGAGGGACAAAAGGAAGTGCAGGACTGGATCTCTGTTCCACCACCCGAATAGTGCTAACACCTGAGATGGGAGTTCAACTGATTCCCACAGGAGTCAGGCGACCTCTTCCCTTAGGGACTGTAGGACTTATCCTGGGGCAAAGTTCAACCAGCTTATCCGGACTTCAAGTTACTCCAGGAGTGATAGATTCTGACAGTCAAGGAGAAATCAAGATTATGCTCAGTTTGCCTCGAGGCATTGGCTCTGTTAACCAAGGTGATAGAATTGCTCAGCTACTTCTTCTTCCCAGTCTACATGACTCATTTAAGTGTATGCCTCAAAATAGGAAAAATAGGGGATTTGGCTCCACTGGCTCGGGATCTATGGCTTGCTGGGTTCAGGATTGTTCACAGAGGCCTATGTGCAGTTTAAAAATACAGGGCATAGAAATGGAAGGGTTAATTGACACTGGGGCTGACTCTTTTATTATTAACTTCCAACAATGGCCCAAACATTGGCCTTTACAGAAGGCTTCAACTAGTTTGAGAGGACTGGGATATTCCAATAGCCCAGAACAAAATTCAACAGTTTTAAAGTGGGAAGATGATGAAGGGCATCAGCCTTATGTTCTGTCCAGCTTGCCGGCTACCTTATGGGGAAGAGATATATTATTAAACCAAATGGGAGTACACCTTACAACTGAGCCTGTATGTGTTACAAGTAAAAGCTGGAGTCTCATGGAAAAACAGGGATATATTCCAGGTGAAGGACTATGAAAAAATCTACAAGGTGATCCTAACCCTATTGAGCTAAAAGGAAATTGTCATCGAAAAGGTATAGGATATTTTTTTTAGGGGCCACTGAGAAAACAATTTTGAAAATACCATGGCTTTCTGATAAGCCAGTTTGGGTCCCTCAGTGGCCCCTATCTAGAGAGAAATTACAAGCGGCCCACTTACTAGTCCAAGAACAACTAGAGGCCAGACCTCTCCCTGGAATTCCCCCATATTCGTGATTAGGAAAAAATCAGGAAAATGGCGATTGTTACATGATCTTAGAGAAATCAATAAAACCATGCAAATTATGGGCCCTACCCAACCTGGACTTCCTAATCCTATAGCTATTCCTCAAAATTTTCAGCTCATAGCCATTGATATAAAAGATTGCTTTTTTTTCTGTTCCTTTACATCCTCTGGATGCCCCTAGGTTTGCTTTTACAGTTCCCTATATTAATAATGACGGACCTGACCAAAGATTTCAGTGGAAAGTTTTACCCCAGGGTATGGCTAATAGTCCCACTATGTGTCAAATTTATGTAGATAAAGTTATTCAGCCTATCAGGAACAAATACCTGGAGCTTCTGTGCCTCCATTATATGGATGATGTTCTGCTTGCTCATCCTAACCAAGAAGTCTTATTCACCATATTTAGTGATATATCAGAAAACTTGAAATGATATGGACTAAACATCGCTGAGGAAAAAGTTCAGACTAGATCTCCAATATTATATCTAAGATTCCAAATTATGGATACTTTTATTAGGCCTCAAAAAAATCTCAATAAATAAGGAACATCTAGCTACTCTTAATGATTTTAAAAAATTGCTAGGAGGCATTAATTGGCTTCGCCCTACACTAGGCCTCACTACTGGCCAACTAAGACCCTTATATGATATTGTTTGCAGGAACCCTGATCCATCTTCACCACGAACATTGACTCCTGATGCTAGGGAAGCTTTAAAGTTGGTAGAAAAGGCCATCAAAGGATCCCATTGTGATAGAATTGATTTTACTCGACCGCTGATATTGATCATTATTTCTTCACAATATACACCCACAGGAGTATTTTGGCAACAGGGGCCTTTATTATGGATATATTTGCCTGTCTCTCCTAAAAGTACAATTGAGTCTTACACCTCCATGGTGGCTAAACTTATTCTCCAAGGACTTAAGTCTTCTATTAACATATTTGGCATTCACCCTGCTACTATTATTACTCCCTACTCATCATAACAGATTGAATATTTATGCTTCAATGATAATGATTGGGCTATAGTTAGATGCTCTACTTCTGCAAATTTTGATAACCATCTTCATAAGTCTCCTATACTATCTTTTTGTATCAATCATCCCATTATATTTCCACAGGTAATAAAAATCAACCTATCCCCAAGGCATTAAATATATTTACAGATGGGTCCTCTAGTACTGCTACATTAGTCACTCAAAAAGAAAATATGATTTATTTACTGCCCATAAATCAGCTCAATTAGTAGAGTTAGAAGCTGTTATTATAGCTCTTGAAAGTTTTAGAGAGCAGCCCATAAATATTTTTTCAGACAAGCATTATATTGTACATGCCATCCCTAAATTAGAACTAGCAGGTCCAATAGCACCTCATACTCCAGCCTTTAAATTGTTTTTCCAAATTCAAAACGTTCTATGGGAACGTAAAGAACCTTTGTTTATTGGACATATCAGAGCTCATACTAATTTGCCTAGTCCTCTCCATGAAGGTAATCAAAAGGCCGATGCCCTTACTCAAACAATCTTTATATTTTCAGCAGTCCAACAAGCTACCTTGTTCCATTCTCAATTTCATGTTAATAGTACTACTTTACAACTGTCGGGACCTTACACTGTCTGCCTAGGGGATGGAAAGGCTCTGGATTTCTGGCTGCTTGTCACATTACAATGCCCTCTTACCTGACCTAGGCTAAGCAGGGGGCGTGGCTATGAGAACAAGAACAGCCCTGCTGGTCAATGATTGGCTATGGCCCATTATAAAGCATTAAACACCTTTTCAATAAACGAGCTCCTGCATTGAATGACTGGACTCCCCGGTATATTCCTGTGTCCTTTGAGGGTGGGGGAGGGAATTCTGGCAGCCTTCGCTTTCCCAATCTAGCATCTTCGTTGGGGTAGGCCTCTCCAGCCTCTTTTGCTGGACAAGAGAGGTCCATCCCATGTACGGGGGGGGGGGTGCTAAAGACCCCAACACCTTATATAACTTCGCAACAAAGTGGCGCCCAATGTGGGGCAGAATTTCTCGGCAGATTGGGCTAATCATTTAAGATAGACAGGGCCTTATGAGTGGAGGCATCCTCTAAAAAATGAGGCAACCATACATCTCTCTCTCTCTTTCTCATCCATTTTTTCTCTCTTTCTTCCTCTCCCTTTTCTGGGAACTTCAGTCTTCGGACTTAGGTCTGAAACCTCTGCGCAGAGAAACCTGCAGTTTTCGTATACACTTGGCGGGGAGAAAAGGGAAGATGTCTGGGGAAGACATGCTCAGTGATGGGTAAGACCTGAGTCTGCCTCCTCTGGCCATGGCCATCCCCCACCGTGCCTCTGGTGAGCCACCTCCGGGTGGGACTCCTGCAGAGGGAGGAGGCACACATGTGACCATGCCCCAGGGATACAAGCTGATAACCAAGCCTTCTATCAACAAGGTTAAAACTAAACCTCCTTTTAAAATCTTAGGAGTGAAACTTAAATTATATTCTGTCTGTCCCCTTACTCTTTGGTAGAGCTGCAAAAGCTCTTAGGAGAGCTCAACTAGTTAAAAAAGTGCCTTAGGCGAAGGCATCTGCTCACAATAGCAGTCCCCCACCCTTCCAGACCTAAGCCAAGACTTACATTAAAATACAAATGGAAAACTAAGCTTAAGCTCCAGAAGAAAAAAAAAGGGGGGGGGTTACCTCAGCCAGGACTTACCCAGGGACTCACATTGAAATGCAAATGGAGAAGTAAGCTCAAGCCCCATAGAAAGAGAGGGAAAAAAAAAAGGTTAAAATGTCTTTTTACCAGCCTGTCATTTTTCTAAGATTTTTTGAGTTCATGATTCTGATGTTTTGGTTATGTTGTGTGTACACTTATGTTCCGTTTATGTGTTTATGTGTATGTGGACTGAGCGCTCATGAAAATTTTAAATATAGATCCAAATACCTTTAACTCACATGATTTAAAAGTTCTTTACCATCACAAATTCTAAAGCTGGACCTTTGCTCTAGAACTCCAAGATAGAATGCCATCCAATGGGATGTGCACCTTGGAAAAGTTCCAAGGCTCCAAGATGTGCCTTCTGTTTTTTGGATTACTAGAGTGAATTGCCACATCAAAAAGAAAATAATAACAATAATAATAATAATTCCTAGTTCTTGCCGTCTTATGTCTTGTCTTGTATTCTATGGTTTTTCTGCCTTTTTATTGTGTCTCTTCTCTGGAGTAAACGTAATAAAAGTAAATTTATAAGTAACTTTGTTTATTAAACATTAATTTTCAAGGTTAAAATAATAACTCTTAAATTCCATTGTGTTGGGTTCTGGGCAGGAGGCTGTGCCTCCTAGGTGGAAGGCCAAACCTCCCAGATACTTTGTAAAAAGACTACATTTCCCAGGTGCCTCAGCCTGGCCTGCAAACCTGGCTAGCAGGAAACCTGGCTAGCAGGTGCCCTGGCCATCACCTTCCCTGCCCTCCATGCCATTTTTGTCCCCTACCATGCCACGTGGCACCCCAATAAACCATCCCTTTTCAACACGGCATTCCAGGGTAACTTCTTGTCCTAACAAATTCTAACACATCAAGTAACATTATTGATTGTTTTCATAAATTAGTCTTTGTCATCAATGAAACAGATTAAAATTTCAACAGGTCTAATTCTATATGCATAAATGTTATGTTCTTATGAAGTGGTTAACAGATGTGTATGATTCTATATAAAGGTTTATAAAAGATTTCTGTATATGCAGAGGCTCAAAAGATTGGGCTGTTTCCATTGGGAGTACTGCAAGTAACAATATTTTTAATGAGATAAAAGGGTTACCTAAATTAAAATTATTACAAAAATTATTTAAAATTATGAACAAAAAGGTATTATATAAAAGCTCTGTAAATGTTAATTAAATAAGTATATAGAACAATCAGAAAATGCTATTTAAGGTTTTTTCCTAAGGTCAAATATTAATGTACTGATATAAAAACAAAGCTTAATCTATGATAAAAAGACAAAAATTTCTTAACATTAATTTACCTATAACATTATATTTATTAAGTTTTAGGTTTTTTTAATAAGTAATCTAAAAAAAATTAAAAATTATACAGCTATAATTAAACAACAACTATTATTTTAAAATATTATAAGGTTATTTCTTTAAAAGCTAAACTTAATTTATAAAGACATCAATGTAATTGAATATTATAAAAACATTTTGCTACTTTTCCAAAAAAGGTTAAATACTCTCAAAATGTCTTTAATCCATTCTAAATGTGATATTTTGTCAGCTAAAGTTCATGAGAGCTCAAGCAGCAATGTATGTAAACACTAAAATTTTATTTAAGAAGCAGAGAACAACTTCAAAATTAAAACACCTGACTTAAGATTAAAGAACCCCACCATACCTGAGATAAGATAAGGCTCTGGTCTTACATGCCAAAATGTATGGTCTAAAATGTGATTCTTGTTGTTCAGAAACAGGGGTTATAGTATATAAATCAGAATCTAAGATGGTTATTACACGAACTAAATGTGTTTTTTAAGTTTGCCTGTTAATGTTTTGTACCACAGACCCCAGCTAATAAAGGGTAAATGACAACTGTAAGTTTATAAACCTTAAAGTTAAAGCCCAGTAATCTCATTTTAAGATTAGCTTACTAGATGCCTAAGATCAAGACCTTAGAGTAATTGAAAAAGGCCAAGAAAACCAATATTTGATTCTTGTCCCAGAGTCTGCCTGTTCGGAAACAGGAAACTTCTCTAAAGAACTTTGCATCTCTGGGCCACATGATTTCCTGATCAGGGAGATAAATGAGACCTATAGAAAATAAAAAGCCAATTAGTACACTTGCTAAAAAGAGGGTCCATAAAAAGGTAAAAACATCCCTAATGCTTCTGAGGGAAGCCACAAGGTCAAGCAAGACCTAGACCATCCTTGCAGAAGGCACCAAGCAGAAAAGCTGCTCGCAAGTTTCCCCAAGATTCCCATCAGAAATCAGCTGACTCTTGGCAAAAATTAAAAGCAAAAGTCAATTTGACAGACTTCATCCTAAACATCTAGTAAACAATTGAAACAGATACACAACCATTCCTGGACATTTTAGAAGTAAAAGTAACTTCAGATATATACTTGTATAAAAGAAACAGTTTAACAACTAAGTAACTGCCAAGTCAGAAGTTTTTAGTCAGTTTAGGGCCTGCAAATCTTCCCAACCTACACAGGTAGGCTTAATATTCAGTAATATGATTATCTAGCCCTAAGTGACAGAGATAAAGAGTTCTCTACTAGACACAGAGGTCATACCAATAGAAAGATTTTATAGGATCAGATGACATTAAGTAGCTTAACTACCATCTTATCTAGATAGACATCTATAACATTACATGTTGTGTTTACATTCCTAATAATTATACATGTTAAAAAATTATATTCCCAAACAAACAAAGGCCATATCCACTCTTGCCTTATTATTGGAGATAACTTCTCAGCCCTCACACCTCCTGGTGAAAAATTATTGACTGTTACACGTTCCAGATGCTGCAACAGTATTTAATACTCATTTTTTTTTTTGTTGTTTTTGTTTTTGTTTTTGTCTTGTTTTGTTTCTCTAATAGAAGCTCCCATCCCTGATGATTTTACAACTTTTCCCAGGCTTCAATCTGACCTGACTTCTAATAAGGGAACTCCAAACTACTTCCCCCCATCACTTCACCCACTTTCAGCTCGAAGAAGCCAGATTCGGTCATCGTCCTATTCCCTTACAGTAGTAAGGAGTTCCTAAAATTAAAAGGGTAAAAAAGCCAAAATCTTATAGATAGTTGGTATTTGTCTTCAATGAATGGCCCATTAAACCCTATCCACCTGAGGTCTTAAAGGTGTTTTAACCCAGGTTAAAACAAATAATAGACCCTGTTTTATGAGCAAATCATTACAAAAATTTTTCAAAAGATGACACATTAAACAAGCCATCATAAAGAGGCACAATAAAACCCTAAAAGACCAATTAATAAAACAAAAAGGGGGAAGCAGCCCCCATCATCAGTTAAAAACAGCAATGCTTAATTTTTTGCAAGCATCAGCCTTTGACTGTCTTCCAGAGACATTGGTCCAACCAGATGCCCTACCTATGTGTCTTTCCAATTGAAGAACCAAGCCCTATTTGGGTACCTGCTAGGGAACTCAAATACTGCCAATTAGAACAAAATGACTACCCAAGAGCACATGCTCTTCTTGAGGGGTGATTTTTTCCCTTTTTCCACAGGAATGAAAAAAAAAAACATGATGGATCCTCTGTCTCATTGTCATTGGACTTCTCATCATCTCTATCCTGGTGTTCATCATGAGCACTGTTGCCTTGGACTCTCCCTTTGTCTGTATTTCAACTCTGCGATGGGAGAAGAGGGACTATGCCTATTCCTGAGAGAAAAGTGCTATTTCTGTGCCAACTGTCCAGACTTTGTTCTAGACGGCTTCCTTTGGACTGAACTAAATGGGTCGGCTTTAGCTCAAGCGGTTACTTCCTCAAGCTGGACTTTGTATCTGTCTAATCCCTACCTTCTCCCTTTTTTGTGAAATCCCTGACTGTCATTTTCCTTGTGTTCACTTTTGGGCCCTGTGTACAGCTTGGTGGTCTGCCAATAATGCCTTCAGCGATGCTGAGCGAGAGCCCTACAGACTTGGCCATGGTCCTTAACAGGATGCAGAGGTCTAAACAAAATGGGGGAGCCCCATTTTGAAAAAAACAAAACGGGGAAATGTCGGGACCTTACACTGTCTGCCTAGGGGATGGAAAGGCTCTGGATTTCTGGCTGCTTGCCACATTACCACGCCCTGTTACCTGACCTAGGCTAAGCAGGGGGTGTGGCTATGAGAACAAGAACAGCCCTGCTGGTCACTGATTGGCTATGGCCCATTATAAAGCATTAAACACCTTTTCAATAAACGAGCTTCTGCACTGACTGACTGGACTCCCCGGTATGTTCCTGTGTCCTTTGAGAGCGGGGGAGGGAATTTCGGCAGCCTTCGCTTTCCCAATCTAGCATCTTTGTTGGGGTAGGCCTCTCCAGCCTCTTTTGCTGGACAAGAGAGGTCCATCACGAGTACGGGGCGGGCTAAAGACCCCAACCCCTTATATAACTTCACGACATACAACAAAGTTTCAAAATAACTAAAGATCAAGCTTGAACAATTGTGAAGGCTTGTCAATCTTGTGTGACACATTTGCCCAATCCTCATCATGGTGTTACCCCAAGAGGATTAATGCCCAATAATTTATGGCAGATGGATTTTACTCATGAGCCAAGTTTTGGAAAATTACGATTTGTTCATGTGACCATACATACATGCTCAGGCATGATTTTTGCTTCCTTATATGCTGGAGAAAAGGTTAAAGATGTTACATCTCATTGTTTACAAGCTTTGGCTGCATTGGGCATTCCCAAAATGCTTAAAACAGATAATGGCCCTGCATATACGTCTTCATCTTTTAAACAATTTTGCTCAAAATTAGACATACTTCATAAGACTGGTATTTCTTATAATCCTCAAGGCTAAGGTATAATTGAACAAGCTAATCACACACTCAAACTTATGCTTTTAAAACAAAAAGGAGGAGATTGGGTGACTCCAAAAGATAGATTAGCCATAGCCCTTTTTACTTTAAATTTTTTCACTTTGGATTCTGAAGGATATTCGGCTGGAGACAGACACTGGAACCCACATCAACAACATAAACCTTTGGTTTATTGGAAAGATGTTCTTTCAGGCACATGGCAGGGCCCAGACCCAGTATTAATTTGGGAGCAAGGATTTGTTTGTGTCTTTCCACAGCACATGTCCTCGCCGGTATGGATACCATCAAGATTTATAAAACAGGTGCCAAGTCAAAAGGGCCAAGATGAAGTTGTTGTGGATCCTCCTCTTAATGATTCCCTTACATAGTGGAAAAGAGGTAATTTGCTATCAATCCACGCACCTGCATGAGTTTGTCTCTTTTCCGACAAGGGGACCTCATCTTTGCCTTTTCAGCTAAGAAGCTTTTAAGCTGCGCGCTTTTTTCTTCAATAAACTCACAACTTAAGTCTCATTCCTACCGTCCGGGACGAGAGGATCTCTTTAGTGTGCGTACAATTGTGTTTTTTTGTTTTGTTTTGTTTTGTTTTGTTTTTATGGCTGTGCATCTGTCCAGATTTCATGTAAATGTGACGTCACAAATAACAAAAACTGAGCTCTCATGAAAATTAATTTTAAAAAATGGATCCAAATACCTTTAATTCATTTAAGTCAAAAGTGTTCAATTCAAATTGGGTAAACAAATAAAAAATGAAGATATCTTCAAACTTAATTCATAAGTATCTCTAGGACTTCTCTTCAGCAAGGAATATGACTAATACTGTTCAGCCTGATATTTTGGTATTTGACATGGGATTGTTTATTTGTAATTAACTTTATTTGTTAAACAGCTGATTAATTTACAAAGTTAAATTGCTCTCTGTTAAATATGCCATCGGGTATTGATTGTTTTCATAAATTGGTCTTTGTCATCAGTGAAACAGATTAAAGTTTTAACAGGTATGAACAGATGTGTGTGATTCTATATAAGGGTTCATAAAAGGTTGCTGTGTATGCAGAGGCTCAAAAGTTCCAGTTAACAAAATATTTTTCTACTTTTATACAAAAAGTTAAATGCTCTTAGCCTTTCCTTAATCTGTTTTAAATGTAATATTTTGTCAGCTAAATACTCTCAGCCTTTCTTTAATCCATTCTAAATGTGATATTTTACCAGCTAATGTTCATGGGAGTTCAAGCAGCAATGTATGTGAGCAGAGATCAACTTCAGAACTAAAACACCTGACCTAAGATCTAATAGTTCTATTTTTAATGATAGTTTTAATTGCACTCCTACAACTTGTTTCTTGACTCAGTGCTGGAATGGCACTGCCTTTTCTCTAATGATTGTTGCTTGAGTTCCTAGGTACATCCCTATGCCAGTCTTAGCGGGCCCTGAAGACTTGCTGGTGGCATTGTCTAGACATAGAAGAGATGGCTGCTGCTCCTGCTACAGTTGCAGGGGTCACAATTGCTACAAGCATCCCTACTGCTCAAGCATTAAACAACCTCACCAGCAGTGTGGCCTCTGCTCTGCATGCACAGGGCCTCCTAGATCAGCATCTACATTTTGAAATTGTTCTTCTCAATGTGTTGATCTTCTCCAAGAGCAAGTGGACATTTTGGCAGATCTTTCTACCATAGGATATTTAGGAATTACACAGGACAATATCTTATGGGTATCCCTTTTCTTAACCTTAGTAGGGCAGCTAATTTGTCTAGAGAACTTAGTACTCTGCTTAATGGAACTTGGAACCATAATTTTGATAATCTGACCAGAACTTTAAGAGCTCAAATAGTTTTAGTCAATTCCACAAGAGTGTCTGTGCCCTCTTTAGTGATGTGATATCCTTCTTTAGAAATATTCTATGCGATAGCTGCCTTATAGACCAGATAATCTCCTCATGCTTGGTTGGCTCAATTGGACGGCTGGTAGTCAAAGACGGGAAAGTCTCATGTCACCAACATATCAACCTAAGACAGGAGTCAAGGGCACTCTATCTATGGCCTTGATTATCCAATGATGGGTAAGAATGTCGGTTGCACATGCAGACGCCTAAAGACAAGCACAGTAGATCCTGATGTGGTGAGGGTCATCACCCATCCATTTAAGCTATCCCTCTTTTTAAACAAAAGGGAGGAAATGTAAGAGCCTTTAACGAGGAAGTAGCTCTAAGATGGCAGCTGGCTGAGAGCTAAGAGGAGACATTTACTTGTTTACTACAACTTATACCTGACCTTAATGTAATTGACTAAGAATTTTTCTGTGCTTGTGGGCACTGTGTGCCGTACCTGTAAGTCAAACTTGTGACAAGTGTATGCTTGCTAAGAGAACTAATGTACCTGTGAAGGGTACAGAGTATTTAACCAGACTGGGGGCATCAGAAGAGGGAGAAGATAGAGAGGAAGAAAAAGGAAGAATAAAGGAAGCACTCATTCCCAGTCTGCCTCCAATTTCTTTCCCACGGTATTGTTGCCGAAGGCGACAACAGCCCTTGGGAAGCTGAGGCAGGAGGATCACAAATTCAAAGCCAGCCTCAGCAATGGCGAGGCACTTAGCAACTCAGTTAGACTGTCTCTAATAAAATACAAAAAAGGGCAGGGGATGTGGCCCAGTGGATGTGCCCCTTAGCTCATTCCCTGGTACCAAAGAAAAAAACCTGTACCAGGTGTGTCATGCACAAGCTAAAAAAACCTAGTGCCTGCAAACATTTGAGACATGTTTAAAAAAAAGCATAAACTTCCAGGCTCTAAGACCACTTCTTCCAAATACAAATTGTATGACTTTGGACAATTGTCCCAACATCTCAGAGCCTCAGATTAGAGTTAATAATGCTTGCCTCAATGAACAAATGTGAATATTTCATGAGTTACAAAATGCATCATATCTTGTACACAGTGTTTAATTAAATTGTTAGTTTTCACACCTACTTTACTACTGGAACAGAATTATTTTTTAGTAACATTTAATTATTCTACAACTCATCCAGATTTTTTCACTCAGGCCATTGGTTCTGTAGATGTGTGTTTTGATCAGGTCTCCATGCCTGATTAAGTAATGGAATCAACATGCCCTTTAACCTTACCTGTTTGCAGAGTAGTATAAGAACCCATGAGCAGGAGTCAGAATATCTGAGTATACTGCAAGCTTCTCACTAAATATGTGACTTGGATAAGATTTAAGTACTCTGAATCTGTTTTCCCACCTCCAAAATTAGAAAAATAGAGATAAACTATTTTTTCTTATGGATTTTGTGTTAACATAACATAAATATGTAAAATACAATATAATTTTATCCAAATATCACTAAGTGAATCAAAACTCTACTACAGACCAAACACAATCATATCACCTTACAATTTTTGCCCTTCATTTTCAGAGCCTAGAGAATAAATTTTGAATATAAATTATAACATTTCAAATAAAAATTCATAATAACATAGCAGAACTATCGCTTAAATGTGAAGAGTCAGGGCCTGTTTCTCCACTCACAATTTCATGGTGGCTCTATATGGGGTGAGTTGAGAGGCATGTCAGAAGCCCCAGCCCAGTGACATGGTGCCCAACACCCAACCCCAACACAGAATCAGACTTTCACCATTAAAGATGCTTTTTATTGGCTGCCCAGGTGGGTCAGTAGTAAAGTACTTGCCTAGCATGCTCAAGGCTTTGCATTAAATCCCCAGTACCACAAAAATAATAAAAACAAAAAAAAATGCTTTTCTTTGCATATCAATCTCTAGACATCTGTTTTCCAAGTGTGAATGCTAGAAAGGGTATTAACACATGAAAACCATTCATATTTGGCAGGTTTCCTCTTCACTACTTGCAAAAGGAAGTGGAATATCAGTCTCTACATGTCTACATAAACACAGTGTTTTAACAATTAAGACGTGTATTTAAGGACCTCAGTTTGAATTCTGTCCCCATATGATATTGGACAGGAGAGTTAAACTTTAGCTTTCTCATCTGAAGATAGATATGGTAACACTTACCTGACAATTTTTTAAAAATATTTAAAAGGGATAATGTGTGTAAAGAGAATGGTGGTGGCTAGTGTGAACTAAGCATTTAACTAAAACATAAACTCCTTGGGAAAGGGATTTTCCTCTATTCAGCTCTCCACTGCATCTTCAGTTTGTAGAATGGAGCTTGCAAAGAAATAAGTACCTAATGAATTTTTACCGAATAAATGAATGAATGTTAATTTTTCTTTAGTAGTGATGTAGTATATTTCATTTATTCATTTAATAATGAATCCTTTAACAACTATTTTAAAGGATTACTGTTTGTCAGGTAAAATAATAGGTGCTAAAAATCATTCAATTACATTCTATGGAGAAGAAAGGAAGAGTGTTTGGGCACAATGCTCTTAAGTGGCAAGTGTTGAAGCTTTTGAAAATTACCATTTTATTGTTTCTATTTTCTCAGTCAAATATGAAGTCAACGAACGGGTGGAAGTGTAGACGTGAAGATATTTGTTGAGTGCACAAAGAGATTGATACCTAAAGAAATGAAAAAAAGTATACAATTGAGAATCAAAATAATGCTTGTATATTATATTTAGTTAAAACAGGCTTTCAGAAGAAAATTAATAGAAGTAAAGAAGGTGTGATGGTTGGTTTTATGTGTCCACTTGGCTAGCTCACAATGCCCAAATGATATTTGGCACTTGTCTAGATGTCACTGAGATGACATTCTGAAAGGATATTAACATTTAAATAAATAGATTTGAGTAAAGCAGATTATTCTATATGGTGTAAGTGGACCCCATCTATCAGTTGAAGTTCTTAAGAGAAATTTTGCCTCCAGAAAGCCTTCAACCTGAACTGCAAAATCAACTGTTCCCTTTCCAGTTAACTCCTTGCCTGCAGAAGTTGGAATTGTCATTCCCTATAAATGCATAAATGAATTCCTGAAAATAAATTGATACATACATAGAACTAGTAACACATCTCTATAGACAATATTGATAAAGATATTATGATCTTAAGTCTGCATACACAAAAATAATATATATGCATTGTTTATCACTTTCATGTGTTTTGTGAGAATTTGTTATATTTTGCAAGAGAATAATTGTAAAATGTTGATGGGTGATGATATATAGCCCAAAGAAATGGCTTATTTGCCAGAAATACAGCCATGGATTAAACATGTTCCCTAAAGTTCATGTGTTGGAAACATAATCCTCAATGCAACAGTGGTGGGAAGTAGGTCCACCTAAAATAAGAGGCCATTAGGTCATTAGAACTCCTCATAAAAGCATTGATATCACTAAAATAAAAACCATATAACTCCAAGAAGATAACACAGGAGAAAACCTAGATGATCTTGCATATGCCAACACCTATTACACACAACACCAAAAGCAAATCCATGAAAGAAATCATTGGAAAACTGAATGTCATTCAAATTTAAAACTTGTGTTCTGTGAAAAACAATGCCAAGAAAATGAGAAGACAAGTCATAGACTAGGGGTGAAATATTGCAAAAGACACATCTGATAAAGACCTGTTATCAAAAATATAGAAATAAATTTTAAAATTTAGCAACAAGAAAACAACCGGTTACAATAGACCAAAGACCTAAACAAACACTTTACCAAAGAATGTATACAAATGGCAAATAAGCATATAAATAGGTATTCCATATCACAAATTAAAACAAAAAGATACCATTGATACACCTATTACAGGGGCAAAATGCAGAATAGGGCTTCACTAAATGCTGGTGAGGATGTGGAGTGACAAGAACTCTAATCCATACTAGCATAATGTAAAAGGATACAGCCTTTTGGGGGAGACAGTATGGCAGCTTCTTAAATAGTCTTTCCATGTGATCCAGCAGTCACACTCCTTGGTATTTATTCACAGTAATTGGAAACATTTGTTCACATTAATATCTGCATAGGGATGTTTACAATGTCTTTATTATAACTGACAAAATTTCTGAGCAATTGATATGCCACACTGTAGAAAAATGGATAAGTCCAGAATGGAATATTATTAGGTGCCAAAAGAAATGAGTTACAAAGTCAGGAAAGACATTGAAAAACCTTAAGTATGTAACTAAGTTAATTAAGTCAATCTAAGAGGATTTTATACTTTATGGTTCCAAATAAATGATAATCTGAAAAAGGCAGACTGTTGCAGGAGCCTGGTTGGGGAGATAGCTAAGATTGCGGTTGACTATGGGCCATGGACATATTTGGGCATTATCGCCTTCCGTAGTCTCACAGGACTTGGCCTGAGATGTCACGGGACTTGGCCCAGGATCTCGAGAGACTTGAGCCATGACTCAGCATATCGGGCTAGCGCCATTCCTCCTGCTTGGGCACGTGAGATGAGACCTGAGAGAGAACGGACGCTATATACAATAACTATCGCTATTGTATAGATATATTGTAGTTTCTTGTAAGTGTAGGTGTTTTGGGTTCTTGTGAAAGTGTGTATGTGGTGTTAGAAATTACAAGAGACAGAAAGAGAAAGATTAAAGAATTTTTTCGTCTCCATCCCGACACCTTCCTGCGGCGCCGCTGTTCCGGGCTGCAAATCCCTTTCCGGCGACTACAGTTGGTGGCCCATTAGGGGCATTCAGCACGGCAGGTAAGAACTGAGAAACCTCACAGGAGTCTCTAGTCAGAGCGGTTAAAATGGGTTCAAAAATAACTAAGACCCAAGTGTACAAGGCTCTTGATGAATTCTTTGATATAGATGAGTCTGTCGTTAGTGAGGAGGATTTAGAAAACAGTGAAGGCGATCATGAAAGCTTAGATTCCGCTGAGTCAACTAAGACCAGTAAGGAGAGTATTAGAAGCATCCCAAAAATGACAAAGATCCAAGCTGCTGAAGCTATTCAAGATTTATTAGAGATACTTCAAGGATACATGCTCTCAATTGAACCTGGGACTCAGGATGTTACTGAGTCAGTTAGGACCAATGAGAGTAGTAGTAGTGAGGAGGAATTAACTAAAGGTGATTTTGAGAAAATGAACAAAAGGAAATTAGGGAAGACCAAGATAAGGGATCGTCAAGTGGAGGAACTTTTGTCCTCTACTCCCCCATGGGCGAAATCGATTACAGAAAATATGAAGGGTATCACTAGGCGTTTGCATACCCTAGAAATAGAAATAAAAAATCTTTCTGAGTGCTTATGCGCTCTCGAGGATAACTCACAGATACATTGGGAACTGCCAGTATTTGAATATGAAAATGGACAGAGGGGCCACCAGCCAGTAGATTTCAAAACAGTAAAAAATCTCAAAGAGGCAGTAATGACTTATGGACCCCAACCTCCTTTCACGTTGAGTATACTGGAGTCCCTTAACACCTTTAGCTTAACCCCCGCAGACTGGAAACATCTATGTAAAGCAACATTAAGTGGGGGACAATACTTGGTTTGGCGATCACAATTTCAAGAACTTTGTATAGAAACAGCTAAAAGAAACACAGATGCAGGGTTTGGAGACCATAACATAGAAATGCTCACAGGAGAAGGGCAATTCGCAGACGTACAGGATCAAAAATATTATACCCCAGGAGTATATGCTCAGATAAACGCAGCTGCCTTAGAGGCATGGAAAACTGTACAAGGACCTGGGGATCTACAAGGTAGCTTGTCAAAAGTGATTCAAGGACCTAATGAGCCATATGCTGACTTTGCTGACCGACTTTTGAGAACTGCAGGTAGAGTGTTTGCAGATGTTGATCAAGCTATGCCATTAGTTGTTCAATTAGCATACGAAAATGTTAATAAATACTGCCAGGAAGCCATCAGGCCATGGAGAAATAAAAAGGATCTTTCCGTATATATACAACTATATAAAGATATAAATGACGCCTTTGTCACAGGAAATGTGATTGCAGCTTCAATGAGAGGTGCTTCCCCTAAAAATTTCACAAGGGCTCAACCTAGACATTATAATCAATCAGGATATTCCAGGCAAAATTATCGTAATCAATCAGGCTATTCTAGGCAAAATCCCCAAAGAGAAATAAGACCAAGCTCATACCTTGCCCCAGGCCGCTGCTCCAGGGGTAAAAAGGGAAATCATTGGGCCAATAAATGTCATTCAAAATTTGACATCTGTGGAAATCATTTGTTCAGGAATTTAAAAAATGGGGCACGGGGCCCAATGCCCTGGTGCCCACAAATGTACGAGGCATTGGAGGAGGAGTATCCTCAAGCATCCACTCAGATGCTTCCCCGACACAATCCCTAATACCCATCCACTCCCTTGCCAGAGGAACAGGAGGAAATGCAGGATTAGACCTCTGTTCCACCACCCAAATAGTGTTAACACCTGAAATGGGGGTTCAACTGATTCCCACAGGAGTCAGGGGACCTCTTCCCTCAGGGACTGTAGGACTTATTATCGTGTGAAGTCCTGAAAGCTTATTAGGTTTGCAAGTGACCACAGGTGTAATAAACTCAGACTACAAAGGGGAAATAAAAATAATGCTTAGCTGACCCCAAAGTATATAAGTTCTATTACTCAGGGAGATAGAATTGCTCAGATGCTCCTCCTTCCAAATTTACATAATTCATTTAAAATGAATATGCCTCTAAATAGGAACAATAGAGGATTTTGTTCCACTGATTCGAAACCCATGGTTTGCTGGGTTCGAGACTGTACAAGGAGGCCTATGTGTAAAATAAGAATCCAAGGAATAGAAATGGAGGGTCTTATAGATACTGGAGCTGATTCTTCCATCATTACTTTACGTCAATGGCCCAAACACTGGCCTCTGCAAAAAGCTTCAACCAGTTTAAGAGGCTTGGGATATAATAACCTCCCAGAAAAAAGTGCGGTAATTTTAAAATGGGAGGATGATGAAGGACATAAAGGTACGTTTCAGCCTTATGTTTTACCTAATCTACTGGTTACTTTATGGGGAAGAGATATTTTACAACAAATGGGAGTACACCTTGCAACCAAAACTGCAGGTGTTAAATGTGAAAATCTACAGGGTAATCTTAACCCTAAAAGAAATCATTATCAAAAAGTACAGGGTAAGCTTAACCCTAAAAGAAATCATTATCATATAGGAAAAAGACATTTTTCTTTGGGGCC